>VZSF01002822.1:523551-616131 GCA_013398295.1 Chionis minor
GGGCCGCGGGAGCATGGCGAGGGCCCCCCGCCTCAGCCGGGGCCTGGGCGAGGTGGTCCGTTTTGTCCACCAAGGACGAGGGCGGCTCGTCTCCTCCCGCACTTCGGGCCCGTCACCAAAGAGAGCGGCTCTCGCCGCTGGCCCTCGCGCCTCCACCTCGGGTCGGCAGCTGCCAGCACAGGATGAGGGTGCCATGTGCCCCTTGGGTGCCATGGGGCCGCCACGGCTTTGTGGGGCGTCAGGTCTTTGGAGGAACCTGCTGCCAAGTCCTCGAGGCACAGAAGAGGGCTGCGTCCCTCCGGGGCTAAAATTTGCCAGATGTGGTTTTTGGGGGCTTCGGTTTGTGGCCAAACATCCCCGCTAGGCTTTGCATATTAGCTTTTATGGCTGCCTTTTTGATTTAAATTAGCTAGAAAGGAGGTGAAAATAAGGTTTGGTAATAAAACACACACTCTCTTTGTCATCACTTTCACGCTTCAGTTGCCTTTTTGGCGTAGGCCCCGACTTCATGAAGATTCAAAGGCCGCTATCGCTGCGCAGGGGAGGTGATGCCCAACAGCTCCGCTGGCACCGCGGCTCCTGGGTGGCCATCCCTGGCCCTCAGGGGCTGTATTTCTTTACAACTTGGGTTGGCAAGGGATGTGCTGACATTTGGCGATCCAGTTCTCGCCTTCTTGTCAAATTCCTTGTGTACTGCGGCTGGTGTGCTGGGTAATCTTACGTTAAATGTAAAAAATAAAAAAAAAAGCTTTTATGTGGGTTTTATTTTTTGTAAAGGTCAGTGTATGCGTATACAGAATGTAAGAACAGGCAACTGTTGAGAGCTTGCTTTTGTGCTGACAAAGGCAAACACTTGATTATTCATAAAAATGTTTCTTTGGATGTAGTGTCCTGCTATATTGACTTATGGAGCTGTGATAAAGGAAAGAAGCAGGGTAAGATTTGTTTGCTTAAGTAAACAATGAACTTGTAAATATCTTTGCGTGATCTCATTCTCCTCTTCACTGAATAATCCTCCCATAGCCCAGGTTCAGGCTATTTTTAAATTTCTCGGTAGGCAGGGAAGGTACTCCTCCTTCCTTCCCTGCTCTCGCGCCTAGCGATCCATCTGCAAGAGTGAATTCACTCTGACAGGCTTTTCCTACCAGCTTTGATACCTTCCCTTTTCATTCTGCCAAACCAAGCACAGCTTTAAGAAAATTTCCAGAAAAAGAAACTCCAAAGGCAGAGAGTTTTCTTAATGCTGTGTCTGTAACCGCTCCATGTCCATCAGTCAGGATGCCGTCGATCCTGGTAGCTGTGTTAACTCCCCGATGCTGGCTGAGGGCACATTCAATTGCTCTGTGTCTTTTTTTTGTGAACTAGTGAAACAAGATATTTGGGTGCATTTTAGAATGTGTGATAAAGGTGCTATATCCAAAGCGACATAAGCAGAAATTTGGATAGAATATTCTTGCTTTGCAGGTAGAGCTGCACCAGCAAATATGCTCCCTGCAGACACATTCCCAACCCAGGGAAGTGTGGGAGACACTGATGTTGTCACTCTGAGGCTGAAGACAGTCCCGTCTCTCCTGCTTGGTGAGTCTCGGTAGTCCTCATAAGCACTCTGTGGTCTTTTCCAGGTGTCAAAAGTGTAGTGACTGGGAGTGAAGACACGCTGCCATGAATCGGAAGTTTTATAGAATGGCGTTAATGGTTCTTCTCATGAGACTTAGCAAGTGTGTAACAATGCCACATCATAGGAACTTTTTTTCTATTTTGCTTTATCAGAAATTGGTGGGCCTTTTTCTTTTCAGAGACTATGCCCATGGAAGTTGGTTGTGTAGGAATGCGATCAGAATAAGTGAAGAGTCATGTGAAGCACCGAAATGTTTGAAGAAGATTAGGCTGGGGAAAAGTAACTGATGTGGGCAATGAGAATTTTCCTGATAGTCCCCTCCATTACAAATCAGTCACATGGTTGGTTGTGAAATGTGAAGTCATGCAAAAGGAGTCCCAGGGAAAAAGAAAGCTATTTTTCTGGGCTGTTGGGGGGTTGGGTTTGTTTGTTGGGGTTTTTTTGGTTGTTTTTTTTCCTGCAGTGGAGCTGTATTGCTTCTTCTGTTAAAGTGTTCTCACTGAAATTAAAACCAGGGAAATTAAGGAAGATAAATTTAAGAATGCAAAAAATCAGTCTCGGTTCAGAGTTTAGTAAAAGATCAGAGATCAAGAAAGTCAGTGGAAATACTCCCAGTGTGGGAATATTTCCAATAGTGTGGGCTGTGCTGCAGGTTTGTTGCAGCCACAATAACAATGAAAATCCCAGAAGACTCTTCAGTAAAATGTTATAAACCTTTGACATTGTTCAAATCCTTTCCATGCAGATGGCGTTTGGAAATACTCTTTACTTGCTTACACAGAGAGCTAAGAGCAGGCCATAGGGGTTTCAGGAGAAGGTAGGTACCTCAACATGAATTGGTAAATACTGTGTGAAATATTATCTGAAATGGGATTTGAGAAAAGCGAATGGACAGGTAAGTTCCCATCTGCAAAAAAGTTGTTTTTTTTTTCTTGTCCTCCAACGGATAACTAAAACTTGGAGCCTGTGGTCCAGCCATTAATATCTTTATTTAGTTTTCCATTTTCTCTCAATAATCTTGAGTGCCCACAGCAATACCGGTTTTCGTTTGAAGTCTGTTCTAACTTACTCTGGCCTGTATTTGTAAATGACAAATCTAACATCTCTGCAGAGCAAAACAGGTAATCACGAGCGTGCGGATACCCAACTAAGATATCTTATGATCTTAGTTAAACTTTCCAGTCAGTGTCAGCTGGGGATTCAAAGAAATGCTGCCAACTTTAAACAAAAAATCATGTTAATTATGGAATTATCATTAGATCAAATAACACAGAGTTGAAAAACTAAAAAAGATTAGATTTTTTTAAAAGATCAAAAATTAGTGTATTAGAATTGTATGTTTAACGCTTGTGGATGGTTGTTTTTACCATTTCTCCTGTGAGTTTGGCCACTTTCCCATATTGAAAAAGGTCCTTGTAAATACAGCAAAATGTATTGTTTGAGATAAAGGAAACCTTACACAATAAGAGATGCTAATATTTTTTAATTTAAGGCATTTAAAAGCTAGAATAAGAATGTATGTAGCTGTTTAGCAGATACAAATAATAGTTGCAAATAACATGTTCAATTTAGCTGTAGTTATGCTAATGGAAAATAGAACATTGGAAAACATTGAAGGTAAAAAGGTTGAGAAAGAAAAAAAATTAATTAGGTGTTTACAGGGCTGTAGTTCAGAAACAAAACTTAGTCACAAAGATGCCAGCACAAATATTTGTTGCTTTTTATAGAGTAATTTTTATTATCCCTATGTGTGTTTACTCACTTATTCCTATATGTGTTTACTCACTATTAAAAAGATCAAGATAATTTGTGTGAATAATACCTGATTACCTTATATGGAGTAAGATAATTTTATGTTAGGTAATAAAAGGAGGACTCTGCGCTCCTCATCCCAGCCAGTCTCTGCAGGGTGCTCGTTAGTAGATGCTTTTTCTTAGAATTTCAGGTGAGCCTTGTAAGTTTTTTCCTCCCTAGAAGATTAATTACCTGTGAGTGTTCCTTGAAGGAACTTTTCCGCTGTAGATTGGAGTATTTATTTTCTCACACATTATTTTCTTTCTTCATTATCTGTATGATCATAGATTTTGTGCATTATTATTCTAATGTTTAAGCCTTGCATATTGTGTTTGCAGTGCGTTGTTCTTTGCTTATTCACTGTTGCTAATTTAAAATTTTAACTGAAATTCGTTCATCTTTTACTGTGAAAACCTTTTTGCTTTGGGATAAATGGTTTGAACTGTCATGATTCCCAGCTCAGAGTGGAAAAGATGGGGTGAAAACACTAGCTGTTCCTGCGTTAATACCAATACTGTGAAGAACTTCTTAGAGCGACAGTGTAAATATTTATACTTTCCAACTGTAGTTGTTGAAAAATATGTATTCTTTTAGGCTTCTTTTAGGATTCCCCAAGATGTTTGCAAAAGCAACAAAGAATTTTGTGAGAGAAACGGACAGTGGAGGCGACTTGATCCCTGTCTCCCACCTGAATGCCTCAGACAAGCTGCAGCTTCTGAGCTTAGTTACAAAAAGGAAGACATTCTGGTGCTGGCAGAAGCCTAAGTATCATTTCTTGGCAGTCTCCCTGAGTGATGTGCTTACTGAAGACAAACCGATAAAACCAGGTAAAGCCATACTTGAGCAGCACTATTATTGCAGATAAAAAGAACACAAAGCCTGATCTTGTTTGTTGTTATTCTCAATCGTGTTACTAGAGGGCTCCTTTCAGCGGAATGCTCTGAAGTTTTCTCCATCCGTGGAAATGAGATGACTAGATCTTTTCTGACTTGACTCTTCTTTTAACTACAACCAGTAGTAATAAACGTTTGGTTTGTGGGGTTTTTTTTTTAAAAAAAAAAAAGCTTTGCCTAGATAGACAACCGAAATTGAGTGCGGAAGGTTGTCAAGCCAAGCCATACAGTCCTACTGTCTAATAACAGTGCTGTCTGCAGCAGCCACAGGAGCTCCCCTAGAATATTTTGGGGGGATTCCAGTATCACTAGCATGAAACTATACTGTGCTCCAGGTGAAAAAGCACCGGATGAACAGTGTCCTGTTGGTGACGGTAGCCCAGGAAATGCTTGCACAGGCAAGGCCAAGCAAATTTTAGCACTGCTTCCTTTCTTCTTGCACAGACTGTTAAAAATGGTTGACCCCTGTGCTTCTTTCTTCATCCAGCTGCAGCAGTCCTAACCAGGCTTTAGGATTAATGATCTGGAATCCCCTATTTCTGGGCATGTCACAATTCCATACAGGAAAACAGATAAATCTCTAAGTTTAATTGTAGCTGGCTGGGAAGGTTAGCTGATTCTGAGTCAGTTCTTTGGTTTATAGGTGTATGAGATTCAGAGTTCGTTTAAGCCAATTAGATGCTTCCACTGGTTTTCAGTGAGCTTTGGGACAGGCCTGTGTGAGATCTGTCAAGGTAATGGCAAAATACTAACCCTGTTGTACAAGCAGATCTGCTTTGTAGTTTTTCCTTGTAACTGAAATAGGTTTCAATCATTCTTTGCAAATCTTCCATGGCGCTTGAGCTCTGCATTTCAATCACCTTATGTTTTCCTAAAATGGCAAAATATAAAAGATAGTGGAGCAAAGGTAATGCAAATATGGAGGAAGCAGAAGTAAGGGTTGTGGAGCTGTAAATTTCATTATTTGCCTGCTTGGTACTGTTCCTTGCTTTCGCTAACTTGCCTTTTTTTTTTTTTTTGGTAAGTTTCTGTTTTTCCAATCGCTTCAGGACTGTTTCAGCACTTTTCTTCCCAGGTAAAAATTACTGTTATTGTTTCCTAGTAATTGTGGAGTCTGATTTTGCAAAATACATGGGGAAGTTTGAAGATTTTGTTCAAGGAAGCGTTGAAACTTCATTTGGAAAGATCAGCTTGGGAGCTGGAGGGAAGAGCTATGTGGAAAACCGGTCCTCATTTGGAAACCTGAGGAAGCAGGAGATTGACTTGCAGCAGCTTATGAAAGACATCAAGGACAGGTAAGTTTTTAATGTGGGCATCGTAACGGCCAGGAAAGATCATCAAGCTGGAAAGACTCGGGACAGCTGTGGTCACTGAATAATTGATTCTGTAGTGTTGTCATAGTTTGAGAATTTTATTTTTTTTTGGTAAGCTCTCATTTTCAGGTGATAAATCATATATACCAAGATGAAAATTTCCAGATTTTGAGAGCTTGATGATCAAACCTTTCCCGTTTAATTTTAAGAACATCTCTCTGCAATTTTATCTTATGTATTTGCATGAATTACCATGTGGAACAAGGGTCTAATCCTCCTTTGGAGGACTGTACTGAGGTGACGGTCTGGGGAAAAAAAAATGGATTGGTTTCTCTGCGTTACCGGGGCAAATGCTATGGAAACTGAATTCAGAACTACTAGTGTTCTTGTAAGCATGCTTTATAATTTTGTGTGTGTGTGTGAGCAACTGTGCTAGAAAATTGGATTATTTGAAGTAGTAAAGGTGAGCAAGCATGGTCAATGCATGTTCTAGTAGTTCAACAAAATATAGCTTATAGATCTATTACTCGCTGTTAGATACACTGTACTAACTGAGGGGAAAACCCCGGATTTCCTAAAATGTAATCTTAATTTTACAAGATACGCAACACTTCCTGTCCTGCTCTGAAATGGGATTGATTGAATTTTGCAGTAAGACAGTCATGGACCAAAGCCTACTTGGCAACTAGCTGACAAGTTGGGGGTCCACTTTGTATTGAGGGTCCTGACTCGTGGGAGATGAGGGTGTGGCCCGTTTGTCACAGCATTGTACCCTAGATCTGTAGGAGGTGGTGTAATACATTTTAATAGCCTTTGCTGATGCTCCGAAGATAAAGATGACAGGTTTTTGTTACCAGCGCAGAAGTTGTCAGAAGCAGTGTAAATTTTCTTTAGATACACTGATGTTCTAGAAATAATCAATTCTCCATTTTCACAGGAACAAATGGCTGCTGTTCTTTTTATCGTGAGCATTCACAAGTCAACAAACTTACTCCGATAAAGCACCTTGCTATCTTTGTACTAAATGCCTTATTAGAAGCAGAAAACACCGGGCTAAATGTGTGTACTGGGCTTGTAAAATTCAGGCAATAATATGCATGCAGTATCAGGAAAAACAGTGTCAGTCAAGATTTGTAATCTTATCTCTAATACTAGGTAAGAGACCTACGGAAAACCAAAGTAGAGTAAGTTCTATTTAGATCACTAAGGTTTTACTTAGTTTTCTGCAGCAAGTTAACCACACAGTTCAAACTAATTATCTTCCCATAGCAAATCAAATTTACTTCAACACACGTTATAATCTTGAATGCAACTAAATACTTAGAAATATATTATCTTCTTTTGAGCATGGAAAAGCAGTAGCTGTACACTGACCCGAATATAACTGTAAATGAGGTTAATGTGTGTGTCCCCTTTATTCAAAGAGCTAGTTCTTAGATGCTCATAGCTTATTAAGGCTTATGATGCAAAGTGTATAATTGATATCCAGTCATTCTGGCTTCTGCCAGGTCACTAAAAATGATGAGGATAGCAGAATTTTTATTTTTTTTTTCTTCAGCGTAATGCTGAGGCTCACTGGAAATTTTGGCAATGCCTTACAAATGAAATTCCGGTTACTCATTCATAATATTCTATGATTTATGATGGATTGTGTCCAAGCCTCTAGCTTTCATCTCATTCATGGCACTGTGGGGAATTCAGCATTTGGGAGTGCTGATGCCTACAAGTTTGTGATTTTTGGATGCAAAGGTTTATGGTGCTAAGTGGATGTTTATGCATCAGTCCTTGTGAAATAAGAGTCGGCTAAGTGTTCCTGGTTTTATCTAATGACGTACGTTGCTTGTGCTTGTTTGATCAATTACTGTTTCGTTTATTGTTTCTACGTAAATGGAGAAGGGATGGAGAGCAGCCCTGAGGAGAGGGACTTGGGGGTGTTGGTGGATGAGAAGCTCAGTATGACCTGGCAGCGTGCGCTCGCAGCCCAAAAGTCCAACTGCATCCTGGGCTGCATCAAAAGCAGCGTGGGCAGCAGGTGATTCTGCCCCTCTACTCCGCTCTGTTGAGACCCCACCTGGAGTACTGCATCCAGCTCTGGAGCCCCCAACATAAGAGGGACATGGACCTGTTGGAACGGGTCCAGAGGAGGGCCACAAAGATGATCAGAAGATTAGAGCACCTCCGCTATGAGGACAGGCAGAGAGAGTTGGAGTTGTTCAGCCTGAAGAAGAAAAGGTTCCAGGGAGACCTTATAGCAGCCTTCCAGTATCTGAAGGGAGCTTACAAGAAATATGGAGAGGAACTTTTTACAAGGGCATGTAGCGATAGGACAAGGGGTAATGGCTTCAAACTGGAAGGAGGGGGATTTAGATTAGATATTAGGAAGAAACTTTTCACTATGAGGGTGGTGAGGCACTGGAACAGGTTGCCCAGGGAAGCTGTGGAGGCCCCATCCCTGGAAGTGTTCAAGGCCAGGTTGGATGGGGCTTTGAGTAACCAGGTGTAGTAGGAGGTGTCCTTGCCCATGGCAGGGGGGTCAGAACTACGTGATCTTCAAGGTCCCTTCCAACTTAAACTATTCTGTGATATATTGCCAAATTAAGTTGCATTTTAAAATGTTGTTCTTGTATTAGGCTGTTTAAAGTCAAAGTTGCAGATAGATAGCAGAAAACTCTAAAAAAAAAAAAAAGTTAAAGCCAATATGCCTTCTCAACTAATTCATGTGAGTCTTCATGGTTCCGCAAGCTGGAAGCGCCGAGTGGCAGCAAATCGGTTTCCTGTCATTTCTTACGTGAACCTTCTGAAGGAGAATCCTACTGATCTTTTAATTAGATTCCAGATGCCACATTGGCTCTCCTTTTCTAAAAAAGGGATGACAGCTGAAGTACGCGGGATATGATCCTTCCTGATTTGCAGAAAGAATGACATTGGAAATGCGGAACACGTTAACATAGTATGCAGTATAAAAATAAAGTTAAATGGTACTTTTAGGTATATAAGCTCAGCATATTTTACTTTATATTATTCTAGCTTCTTGTATTACGTTGTGCTTGCTAATTCACAGAGTACTGTAACATACTGATTCCAGGTCGGAATCCTGTGCCTTTAATGCAGTGAGATTGCTATGGATTTAAGAGTATATTCCATCTTCTATTTTAAGGTTTTCAATACTGTCTGCCGTAAGATCCTCACAGAGAAGCTGATGAAATATGGGCTGGATGAGCAGACAGTGAGGTGGATTGAAAACTGGCTGAATGGCTGAGCCCAGAGGGTATTGATCAGTGGTACAAAGCGTAGTCGGGGGCCAGGGACTAATGTTGTACCGCAGGGGACAATACCGTGTCCAGTCGTGTTTGACATCTTCTTTAGTCACCTGGGTGATGGGGTTGATGACACAGAACATTTTACGTTATTGCATATTGCACTTTAATGTGCACTTTCATTGAGGCAATTATTGTCCGCACTGAAACAAAAACAGGTGCCTGTTCCTAATCAGACTACAGTGAAAATTCAGCCTATTTTGTTATTTATTCTTTAAAACCCCTTAAGCATTTATGCGTATGATGAGAATACCATTTGGTTTTCTAGCAAAGGTGCTACATGGGTAATAGGAAGTCACAGAATGTTATGAGACAGGATTCAATAAAATCAACTCTGTGTGTCTGTGATTTAATAAATAAGGAGGATCCTGAATAGAAAGTAGAGGAACTGTCTGTCACTTGTACTCTCAAAAGTCTTTGGCGTTCTTGGGGAAGACGTTCTATGAAGTAATTGTCAGGCTATTCTGTAGGGAAAATTGTGAAATGCTATCAATAAGCTGACTACAGCAGATACTGTGTTCCAGTATGACTATAAGACGTAGGTCAGAGGGGTTATATTTGAAATGGATTAGCAAATGAAATATTATGCATCTGTGCATTGTGGAAAGTGGCAGGGTGAGCTCTGGTGGATTTTACTCCATGGCACTATCTAGAGGTCTTTATCAGAGAGGAAACAAAGCTGAGTGAAGGCCCTCGCTGTGCAGCAAGCAGCATCTGTATGGAAAACAACAGGCTATTAAGCATTATAAACGAAATGGAGAAAACTGAACAAGCTGAGGAATTCTGGCCGAGCAGTGAGAGATGTTTTGAAGTTAGTCATGTGGATGTTATGGAAGAAGTTGCATTTTGGTGAGACTGTGAGAGCGGGCCACCCATGTCTCTGCAGCTGAGAGAGGAGGTACGTTGAGGTGATGTTGCCCAGTACAGGACTGGAAAGGTTTTTCACTCCTGGGTAGTTTGGACTAGTGAAATTTTGTGCAGGCAGGCAACAGTGCTGACTTACAATGTGAGGATGGACAGTACTCACAGCAGTAACCATTATTTTTGGTATTCATAGTAAATTGGCAAGCACCTTGCTTTGAGGATTTGTGGGGTGGGTTACTGAGAAGACTAGACAGGATTTGATGGAAAAATAGTCCTAGCCACCCTCCTTTGTGCACAGTCTGGTCAGAGATTCTGCACCTGAAAGAAAGACACTCAGTCTCAGCTGCGGGGTTTAGAGCAGGCCCCTGCTGTTTCCTTTAACTGTGAGATCCTGCTCTGTTACCAAGCGTTGTCTGTTTTCTCTTGCCTTCCATTGGTTTCTGTCTTCCTCCGTTCTTTTCTGCTTCCAGTCTGCAGCAAATTACCTTTGTGCCTCTCTATTCTCCACTGCTTTCCTCATGCAGGAAGAAGAAAGTTGAATAAAAGTGAAGGGAGCCTTTGCATTACAGGAGAGTAGAAGTGTTTAATCCAATTATATGTAGAGAGAGTGAGACCAAAACTCTTTTCTCTTAATATTTGGGGTGTAGAGCCTCCACTCTAGTAAATCATTGACCTCAGGAAGGTTATTTAAGCAGAACAAACAATCAAACAAAACCCCGTAATCCTTATCTTTTAAATTATCTTTATACAGGCTCTTACCCTGTGTGTTGATAATGGGACTTAGCAAACCAACATCTCATTGTATTTTATATAGTGTTACTTTTGAGTACTTCAGCTCAGATTCTCAAGGTGGGAAGGAGTACAGTGATGTGGTACAGGTCACACGAGATCGGTGAGGGCTCCTGTACAAGAGATGCTGAGAGTTACCGCTGTAGAATGGAGAGAAAAGGCGTGAAATGTGACCTGTAAAATCCTAACCCACCTCCCCCCCAAAAAATCCTAAAAAAAAATATAATAAAATGCAGTGCAATTCATGTGCTTGCATGCACGTATTCTCAGGGACTTAATTCAAGCATCTCTTGTTATTCAGATAGCTTCCTGATGTTCAGAGCGTTACACTAGCAAATGAATTTGCAAAAGTACACTCATGGATTCATCAGCCATTGCCCTGCAGTACCCTGCAATAGCCCTGCTCTGATTGTCAGACTTTACCCCTGCTGCATTTTGCTCTTGATAGCTATTTTCAATGATAATTTAGATAAGCTGGGTATTTGCTTGCCTCATGTTGTCTCCTCTTTGAATCGCTGGGAAGAGCAGAATGTTTTGCCTTCCACAGGCCATGCCCCACTGATGACCTGTGATGTGCCCGCACACAACCCCAGAGTCTAAGAGGTTTTATGATAGAAAGTTCAGTGCTAGAAGTCTAGAGGAGAGCATTTAACTGTGCTGTCCTAAAAGAAACTGGTAAGGGTATGTTCTAAAGCTCTGAATCGCGTGGGATTCACTCGCTAAACTCCGTGGGGACTAGAAGAGCATTTCTGCCAGCTTTGCAGTTGAACACATCACACTGAAGTCGCTTGAATCCTGGGGCCGAGGCCGTGTCTCTGCCGCACGATGCAGCTCTGTGCACGCAGGAGCCCGGGTTAGCTCCGAGACGGTGCCAGCAGGAGCGCCATCAGGGACGGGAGCAGACAGGTCTGTGCCCCTGCGGTGTTAGCGTGGCTGCGTAGCCTCCGGTGCTGCGGCAGCTCATCCAGCGCTGCCTCGGGAATTCCTTCACTGCGCCTCTTGGCAAGGTTACCTGGGTCTTCTGACTCTCTCACTCTGCCGCTCTGCTGTTAGTTCTGCGTCTGAACCGCAAAGCCAGCAGCGTGAGGGGGTCTGAGCCAGTCCTACCTCGGGGAGAATGCTGTAGGAGTAGGTGGATGAAAAATGATCTTTAATTATTTTGGTCATTCATTTGTATAGAGTTAAATCATATTCTATATGCTTCTTATGTTAATGCCCATTCAGAAACATCAAATCTCTCTTTAAACTGTATTTTTCTACCTTTAATCATTTTGTTTCTTTTCCTCTAACGTTTGGGGATGTCCGAGGAGTTTGTCATCCTCTAAAGCAGGCAAAAATTACATCATATGAAAGCAAATGACAGATTGTTTTTATGCTTCTTCATTGTATTTCTTCCCCTGTGGCTTCCTAGGTCAAATGTTACAATTGCAAGTTCTTAGTGCATTAATTTGTATTTTCAAGATGCTTAGCACACCTCTTCAGAATCATAAATAATTATTGTGAAGTATGTAATAGGCTTGATGGTCTGTTATCATGATAACTAATAGCTGTGGTTTGGCAGACACTTCTAAGAGCAGCGGTGTTTGTGATTGCTTGACATTTCTTCAATTTTTTGCTTAATCCAAAGATTCATTGTATTCCAAGCATAAAGCATGGCTTTGCACACACACACAAAAAGTTAGATTAATAACCTCAGGAATGTTTGGGGGTGCTTTTCTAGTGACTGCTGCATTGCTTCAGAGGTATTTTCTTTCCCTTGTTTAAACAATCAACTTTAAGGTTTTCAGACAGTTCATTCCAACTGATTGAACTTTCATATAAGCATGTAACTCTCCAAAGATCAAAAATTGCCTCAGGATATTTTTAATTTAATAAAGAACCAACCTGACTTCAGACTTACACAGACTGCATAAATCCAAAACTCCAGAATCTAATAAATCTAAAACTTTTTAATTAAAAGTGGAGATACCTCGATTTAAATAAAGTGGAGTCAGACATGTCTTTCTGTCATATTTTTGGGGAATTGCCATTTAGCCCCATGAATAGCCATTTACAGTAAAAGGGAGGAGAAAAGACTGAATAACTTGAGCCAGGGATAGCAATCTTTTAATCTTCCAACTGTCTTGCTAAAATTATCTCTTCGTAGAAAACACAACATCTCATCTGAGGCCCTCCAGTGAGTATTTTGCAAAAATATAATGTAAGTGACACTTTTAAATCAATGAAATACAGTTAAGAAGTTGCTTTAACTGTTACCAGGAAGGCTGTTAACACCCCAGAAGACAAGGTAGTGAATTTTGTCATCTTTTCATAGAAAATAATCCTCTTGTATTGTTTCTCAGAGTTCACTTTCTTTCTTCTGCTCATTCTAAGAAGAACCTAACTTTAGAAATACCTCCACCAGCATTTAAACACAGGCTGAATTACCTTGTGGAGTAGGGATGACTTGTTAAGTTGGAGGTATGGGCTAGAGATTTGAAGTCCCTCCTACAGTTAATTTTTCTTTTGACTGTGACCGTCCTGGTCATTAACTGTAAATTGTGAGGTTACACCAATGAAAAACACAGGAGTTTATAGCGGGTGGGGTTTTTTCAGTCATGTTCTCCAGTACCAAAATCCATGAAATCTTTTCTGTGTTTTCTTGTCCAGCCCTTTCAAGTACTTGGTCAGTGCTGACCCAGCTCAGCCAGTTCCGGGTATAAGGGAACCTGAAGCAGATCGATAGCGAGCTGTGAGGGCTGGCATTGAGGCATCGCCCTCGTAGCCTGCTGTTCATCCCTCAAGGAGAAATTCTGGTTACTCGGAATTTGATAGCAGCGTGTCAGGGCCCTCCTTTGCCTGCACATGTGCCTTCAGAGGCCAAACCTACGTTCCTAGTGGCGGCTGCCTCGAGCTGTCCTAGTCCAGGATGAGTCTGAACATCAGCACTGGGGTGCAAGGGGCCCCATGTCACCTACCCTGTTGAGAAGTGCCTGATGGCACAACCTGCGACAGACAGAGGGACGTACAAAGACAGGGCTGACAGGACTGAATGGTGACAAGGAGACAAATGAGACTGACTTTGGCCAGGTGGCTGGAAAGTGGTAACGATGAACTGTGAGAAGGAGGAGACACTAAGGCTGGGAGCCGTGAACAGCTGGTGTTATCTGAGGGTAGAAGATAGCAGAGAAGTCACACAAAGTGAGGCTGATGAGCTGGATGGCTGTGGGACAAAGGTGAGATGAATGAGAAGGAGGGGGAAGAAATGGAACTTGTTATGGTCAGGTAAGAGAGAGAAAACCGAAAACTGTTGTAAGGAAGAGTGAGGTGGGATTGCAAAGAAACTTAAGCAGACTGGAAGATTGCTTGCTATGTATTTCCTAACTTCCAGTAGTTTGACTGCAGCTTCACTCATTTCTGAGCAGAGCTTTGCGACGCGTGGATCCTACTATTATATTACATACTTATTACGTATTATGCTATTACAGGTATTTTTAGTGTGCGTGTGTGTGCGCATGCATAATATATGCAGTAGTGTGCTAGGCTGCGGGGAGCTCCTAATAATGGACCATGAGCGCAGGTCTTTTGTTTGTACTCCCTGGTAACTTTTTTTGGCTGAAGCGGTTCTTTTGAGTAAAGACTGCAAGATGTGGCTCATTGACCTACTGGCACTTTGTGCTAATGTGAGACTCTGAGGAGAATCGTTCGCTGGCGTCCCCTGCCACGGCCACATTAATGTCAGTGTGAGCTTATGGTAGCAGAGGATTCAGTCCAGCGCCCAGAAGCCTGGCTGGTTGTTTTCATATCACGCTGGAAGCTTAGGGTTGTCTTTAATTTCCCCCTGCTTTTTTTGCTTAGAAAGTAGCCAGACAACTGCTGGTTTTGCTCAGAGTAAGGAATCAAGAATTCAATACGTGTGTTGCGGCTTACTGTGGAATACAGATGTTTACTGCTACCAAATAACAAAAGAGGACATAATAATTTTGAGGAGACTGCTCATACAGAAACCATTGTTATTTTTACAATAAAAGCTTCTTCAGGCAATTAAGAAAATGTTTTTTTCTCAGTTCTGGTATTTATGTTGTTAATAGCTTCTTTTCTTTTTCAGAACAATAAATCTAAACAGTAGTTTACTGCAACAAATAATAGAAAGAAAACATGAAGTGCTGTGCATCTTGAGAGAAAAGATAATAACAACTCAGAAGTGCACAATATCTGAACATATCCAGACAGAAGAAAAAATCAGTGGTGTGATGGGATGCAGTAGAAAAATAGTAAAGGTAAAAGTTATTAAAAATCTGCAAGGAGTAGAACATTGGCAGATTATCTGAGAAGAAATTATGATTGCTCCAAATAGGCTTTAGAGTATTTTTCATGCATTGTTACATGTTGAATTCACTGCACTGCTTAGTTGTGAAACTTCAGAAAGGTAAAATGTTTTTTCCTTTGCCTCACTGGCAAAAGGTGCCGTTTTTGAGTGTGATTCTGCAATGTGGTTTCCATCAATACTGTCAAATGGTGATTCGGTTTCTGTGTAGAATCTTGCCTACAACAGAACATAAAACAAACATAAAACAATTCAGTGAAAGGTGAAGAGCAAAAAACATTGCTGAAGCAAACTTCTTTGAAAAGCCAAGTAATCGTTCCTCGAAAATATTTGCAGTGTCTACTGAGTTTTAATATTTATTGAGAAGCTATTTGTTTTCAGGTATGGGAGTAGAGATTAACTGCGTTAGAAGGATATCTGAAAAATTGCCTATTAATTGAGAAAGAATTACCAAAATTACCAAAGTCAAAACATATGCTCATTCATTGTAAGTTGTGGGGTTTTTTTAAAGACGTAGATTAATTGCTTCTGTGTACAGGGTGTCTCCAGTAGCAGAAATCTGGGAATTGCAGTTCAGCAGCCCTCTGTGCAAGTGCCACCTTCCTGGTACCAGTCTAGAGCTGGGCAAAAGGGGTGTCAGGATAGAAGAGGGCAGGGCAGGATACTGGAGTGAGTGCCATTTCTTAGTGGCGCAGTCTTTCGTGTGTGGCAAAAGTTGGACCTGGAGCTCGACTTTGTACTGGGACAGGGCAGCTAAGAGCTTGAGAGCTGCTCAAACTCTTGAGTAGATTGTGCTTCTACCTTGCCGCTTAGCTAGTTCCTTTCATAGAAGTCAAATGTAACGTGCTTTAGTTAGAAATCATGGAGAATAAAGTACGTCCTTTCTCTGTATTTTTTCCCCTTAATTAATTCTGTGTTTAAGCAACATAATAGCTGAATGGTGAATCTCTGGTCTAGGTTGCAGTGAGTGAAAATGGAAGTGTGATGAAGGATTCTAGTGTGATCCTTGAAATTCCTCCTGCAACCACTATTGCCTACGGTGTAACTGAACTGTTTATAAAGCACAATGGCCAGTTTGGTAAGTATAAAGCTGATTTTCTGTAGCACAGAGTTCAACTGTGGGCAGAGCTGTCTGTTGAGCAATGATTTTTGCATTTCCCTGTGTATGAAGGTGATGACATTGGATGGTCTTCATTGGCTTGGTAGTTATTTGTGCTGTGAAATGCTGCTCTTCTGATTTAGTGGGACTTTTTCAGTTGTTTGAATAAATCCTTAACTTAGAGAAACTTAGGTTTTAGGGGACTGCAGGAGGTCATCTAGCTCAAGCCCCAGATCAAGGCATGGCCAACTTTAGAAGTTTGATCCAAGTTTGGCGTTAGATGAGATTGCTTGTATCCTTGTCTAGTCAAATTTTGAGCATCTCCAGCGATGGAGATTCCATCAACCCTCTGAGCAGACTGTTCTTATGTTTGACCACCACCATGGTGGGCTTTTTTTTTCCGCCCTTAATATCTAATGAGAATTTTCCTTTCTGTAGTTTGCATCTCTTGCCTTTTGTCCTATCATCATACAGAAGAATCTGGCTTTGTCTTCATGCTTCTGTTGAGTAGTTGTAGACAGCAATGAGGTTCTCCCTTAGCAATATTTTCTCCAGGCTGGACAAACTCAGTCTCTCAGCCTCTTCTCAAACACGACGTTTTCCAGCCCGCAGCGATCTTGGTGGCTGTTCGCTAGATTGCTCCAATATGTGAACATCTGTCTTCTACTGGGGAATCCGAAACTGAACACAGGACTCTCAACACAGTCTCCCAAATTGAAAAATCACTTTCATCGATCTGCTAGCTACACTCTTGTCGGTACAGCCCACTATGCAGCAAACTTCAATAGCTGCAAGGGCATGCTGGTGATCCCCTTGAATTTGTTGTCCAGGTCTTTTTCTGCAATTTTTCTTCTGGGTAGCTGGCCCTCAGCCCGTGCTATTGCCTTCACTTGTTGGTAGGGAGAATGAACTGAATATAAATCAATGGTCAACCAGGAACGTTTAGACAACAGTCGTGCTAAGAAAAGAATTATTCATAAAGTATAGGACTGGAATTTAAACTGTTCTATCTATTTTAACGCTTTCATATATAGATTATTCTCAGAATGGTTGCAGAAATGTCCTTGTCATATTTTCTGTCCGCACTTTACTTCAGGTCAAATACTTTCAGGTGTTAAGTTAAAAAAATGTTGAAATTGGCTTTGAGGGGAGTAGCAACACTGCTCTGCAGAATCACTTGGGATTTTTTTCCTTGCCTATCCTCAGTTAAACTCCCTGACCTAAAGGAGATTTCAGGGGATGTTATGCAAGAAGGAAGGAAATCAGATGGACTGTGTAGGGTTGGAAGTTGGAAAGGACTGATGTGGAGAGAAACAGGAGATACGTTGTAGAAATAATTGAAGTGCAGTTGAGATTTGAATCCAGGATGCATTTTATTTGGATAAGAAATGCAGAAGATACTCTCCATCGTTCTCCTTCAACTGACTTCTGATAAGAAGGAAGCCTGTAGGTTCAGGAATATAAATAAATATCATGTAACCTGTAAAAAAAAAAAAAAAATTGAAATGTGGAATTGCTCTGACATAAACTGAATGCAGAGATATATCAGAGGGCATTGTCTCCATGGTCATACTAGAACTGTAATTGAGAGTAATCAGGTGCAATTAAGGCTCTCTGTCTACGTAGGTATATAGCTGACAGCCTATTACGTGATTTCTAAATGGAAATTCCTACGTCCTGCTAGCTGGTGATACGTAAGTCTTGTTAATGATTTGTATTTCTCTGCTCTTTGTCACTCTGTTTCTTTTTCCACAGTTTTTTTCATATTTAATGTTATATCTTTTAAG
This sequence comes from Chionis minor, assembly GCA_013398295.1. NCBI lineage: Eukaryota > Metazoa > Chordata > Aves > Charadriiformes > Chionidae > Chionis > Chionis minor. The sequence goes on from VZSF01002822.1 coordinate 541,332, forward strand.
CTGCAAAACCAGCACAGCTTGTTTCATGTTTTATATCAAACAACCTGTATCTTGCCTTTTTTTTTTTTTTCAATTGGTGCTATCTTCCCTTGCCTGACTGTCATTCAGAAAGTAAAAAGGAGGAACTAACAATAAAATCAGAGATTTGCCAGCAAGAATAAGGATGGTGGAGCCTGACCTTCAACTTCTTAATATCTGAGCGGTGATCAGGGTCTGTTGATGGAAATAAAAATAGCCCTTGAATTTAAATCCAGAGACTAATGTAGTCCTTTCACGTGAGACCAAAAGTGACCAGTAGCAGCTGTAACATAATGGGATTCTCTTTGCAGACAGTCACGGAATGAGATGCATGTAAGGAGTTTTTTGTTTCTTTGCCGCTGATAGTGCTTGAATTATTCTATAAGGAAGAATGGTATATAAACTTTCTTAAAATGTCCTGGCTAATGTGACTGGACATGCTTGGACTTTTTTATAAATAAATAAAAAAAGAAAGAAAAAAAGGCCTAATCCTTTTCTGATCCCTTTACCAGAATGTTTTCTTGTAATCATTCTGTTTGATTTCCACAGGCTAATTTTCCACTACATGTAAAAAGCTGTTACAGGCTCTGCAGTTTTGTGTCTGTACTGCAAGTCCTCTTGTCTTGCTTTACAAAACAGGATGTATAGTAGCACCCGCTTGATTTGCTTTGTTCTGTTCATTGCTATGTATGTGTGACTTGCTTCCTCTGTAAATTAAACAGTCCTAGTCTTTTCAGCTTCTCCACGTAAAGGAGTCTCTTTACCTTTGATTGTTTTCATTGATCATCTCTTGTTTTCTTCCATTTTTGTTAATATTTCTGAATAACAAGATCTTACTGCACTATTGTAGGTTTGTCATCGATGGATGTAATGGGACTCAGTAAAGAAAATACCAGTGTTATGTATATTCTTTCATTCACTTATTTTCCCTTCTCTTTTTTGTTACAAGACTATGACAAAATTAATGAGATACAAAATTAATTAGCGGTCCTATTAATACAAAACTTTCAGAGACCTGCATTTTCCTCTGAATCGAGTCCTATTACGAGATTTAACAGCAGGGTCTGCATCTCTCAAAACTTTTCACAGGATGCTGCGGGCTGATTTCCCTTATGAGCATCATTCTGCCTTAGGAGGAGAGGTGCTGTATTACCACTGCCTTCCTCCTCCGGGGTTTGCGTGAAAGCCATGGTATTGTCAGGGGAAGTAACAGGAGTATGTTGGCCTTACGGTGCCTGAGCTGCTGTCCAGAGTCTTGTCCCTTTGGGAAGTTCCTTAATTTGTGTTAATCGCTTTCTGCTGCTCTGTAGCTCGCTCTTTTTTTGTGAAGGGTTATGCAGGCAGAAGGTCTCTGTCGTCTGTCTTTCTCTGCGGCAGGGATTTTTTTTGTCTGCTCTCCCTTTGAAAAAGCTTTTTCCTGATTGAGTGCTCTCCATGCTTTCTCATCTGCTTTTAATGTCCTTAATTTGGTGAGACAGACTCTTACAACTGCAGGAGGATTATATTTAGGTTTTGTGCCTGGTACATGTGAGCTCTGTGCTTGATTAGTTACCTCTTTTTTTTCCTCCCTTTGCTGTCAGGTATTACTTTAAAATTGAGTTCCTCTTGCTAGCCTGCCTGTGTTCTCCTCGTGCCTGCTGCAGACTGCCGAGGATACAGTTTCAAATCTTGCATTTAAACCAATAAAAGATGATCAAAATAATGCATAGGGCTTTGATTATGTTCTGCATCTTTGGGGCACAATACTGGACGCATGAGCACAGAACTTGGTATTCCAGATTTCTCAGGGTAACTCTTAGAAATGCTCCTTCCAGGAGCTTTAATACCTTCCAGGAGTCCCTTGGCTTCATCCAGTTGGAGCATTGGGGTGGCAGGAAGTGGGCAGTCCTGTTTGGGTGAGGTAAGCCAGTGCTTATCATGAAGATGAAGCAGAAAAAGTAATCCAGCCAGGGTGTGTTATTTTCTCCATTAAGTAATTGCAAAGAGACCGTATATTGCAGAGTGATTCTGTTAGTGAAGTCCTTTAGAGACTCAGAAAAGCCCCTATTTTTCCACTCGTGGAGAACTTGAGGATGGACCTGTGGCTGGGCTCAGAAAGAGGAGTCTGTCAGTGCTGTGGCTGGAAGAAGCTCTGTGAGGGACTCTCGAGTTGTTACGAATCTCAGAAAGTGCTTTCTCGCGTCTCAAACGTGAGTAGATCCTGCAGCCCATGTTCCAGCACATCTCTTAATTGGTAGAAATTGTGAAGAACTCTTACTTGCATCTCTTGTTTACAGTGTTGGTGAGAAGGTTTCATGTTATTTCCTGTCTACACTACTTTAATTCACAGGACCTGGTGTCACATTTTGTGGCTGGTGCCTGCACCACAGGACCTTTGTCTGCGCCCACCGTACCAGACCTCAGGGCTGCAGTAACGCTCGATAATTCACATGTGTAGCAACCGCTGGCATTCTTTCCATCTAGAAGAGATGACATGGGGAGAAATCGCATGCGAGAACACTAGATAACATAAGCTAGCATCTCATTCAGTAATTGCTTGTGTATTTTATTAATTACTTTTTTAATTGAATTTCTAATTACAGAATTCTGTCTGCTAGATGAACAGCAAGGAGGTTTTGAAAAAGAAAGCACGGGAGGCTCAACTTATCCCCTTTCAGTGATATTCAGAGATGCTTCGTTTTTCTATCAACCAGATGCTGTTGATAATGAGATGTACTCTGGGGCAAAAACCCACATTCCCGGTGGTGCTTCTTTAAGTGTATTGAAACAAGGTATTACCAGAAATGCTTTACATGATTACATTACGGGGAGTTAAGCAACATGGTAGGAGGGAATAATCTGGTATGATAGTACATAAGAAATTATGTTAGTTCATTCTGATAGCTGTTATCAGGAACTCTTGGGGGAATGCACTGAAAGAATACAAAAATTTACTTCTGTATTAGGTATATGCAGTGGACCGTTCCCTCAGGATGTCCTGAATCCCTTTGTCATAAATACGATCTTACAAAATTAGGGGTTTATGCCAGTTCTGTTACATTCCAGGTAAGCTCTATAAGATTAGTGATTATTTATGCTCTCATTCAGAAGGGGTCACTGAAAATATTCTTTGACGATTTGGAAAATACTCTCAGTTAAGCTTCTCAGTGAAAAGATATTTTAAGTCGCAAAAATTACAAAGATATCTCCCCCGCCTTAAATTAGCCTCATTATTTTCTGAGAAGCTTTATAGAAATCTTTGGTATCGGCTAAGGCTGACTACAGTAAAATGTGATTTAAATGGAGGCTTGCAAATCGGTATAATGGGCCAGGCACAACTTATTTATTTATGTGGAAGGACGGGGCAGGATTGTCACCAGAGGAATGAAAAAGGGCAAAACAAATCAAGGCCTCAGAACACACTTCACTTTTCATCAGTTCTTGGTAGAGTTCTTACAGCTGGTTCTAATGATGAGCATCGCTTTTGTTATCTCTAAATTTCACCCTTTGTTCATGGCTATTCAATAGATCAAAATAGGTGTTTGTTGTCCTGAAATAAATTCTGTTATTCTTCAGTTTAGTTTGTTTGAAAGGAATGACTGTGTCTCCATGTGTATATAAAAAACACTTACTTGTGAAAGAATGGTATGCCACTGTTTTGATTTTTGTTTTAGCTTAACATGCCTTTGTGCCTTTCTTGCTTAGAATGCCTGGAGGTCTCTTTTAATTAATTAACCTGAACTGTCTCTCGGAAAAAAATTGAAAAAATTGTTTCCACTAAAGCAATTTAAAGTAGGTTTCCTCCTCTTATTATTTGTATAGACAGTCATACGATTGCATCAGGTACAAAAAATATCTGCCTCTGGCTGGGTTTTTCCCCCTCCGTCCCCCAATGAAGTAATTTTTAAATATAAAAGGAATCTTTAAAGAGAGCGTGTTTCTTGATCAGAGTGACATGAAGGGAGATTTGTTTTAAACAAGGTCCTCAAACCAGGACAGAACGCTTGCATGCCCGTATTTTTGGAATGTGGAAAAACACATTCCAACCTTCCAGCTGGCATTATTGACTTGAAAACTTATTTTCTTTTAGCAAAGCAGTAATTTCATGTCAAACCATTTTGGTTTAGAGTCATGGTTGAATTGTGGGGAAAGAAGTACAGTGAATTCTCTTGTGCTTCTGTTTTATGTATTGTAATGGGTCTGATATTTTAATCAAGAAGAGATTTTTGTCGTGATTTTTTTAATAATAATTAGGTCAGAGGTGAAGGGTTGTATTTCTTTGATGTAGCCGATGAAATATCAGGACAATAACAATTTAGGATCGCAATAGGAACTTCTAATTCTAGGTGTGGACTTGTACCATTAACTTGCAACTTGTATAACCCACAGATTAAGAAGTAACGTTATGAGCAGGACTCTTCATTTTGCCTTATAAACAAACATTTTCTGGAGATGAACTTTCAAGTGAAAAATTTAATATAGGGTTAGTTCAGTTAACATTAATACTGAATTCTTGAACACCGAATGTTGATCCTTAGTAGCTGTTCTTCTTTCTTAGAATTGTCATTGATGCTTCATTGGCTCATTAGGGAAATATAATCAGGTGTGTTATAACCTTTCATTATAACTTGTGATGACGGAAATCAGGATGTCAAGATGATGTGATAAATGAGCTTAGGAAACATAGAGCAAAGACGTTAGGTGGTTTTACTGGCATTTGTGTGGCAATACTTAGTTCTACTTTTTACTGCTTTCTTGGGAAAGATCTGTCATGGTTGAAGACTCAGTTCCAGCCCTTTGTGAAGCTGCCGGAAGACAAGCAAAGAGCTTTATATAAAACCTTTTGTGAACTCCTGCTCCGTGAAGAAATGGTAACTGCCCTGGAGGACGTGGTAAGATGAAGAAACTTTCACTCGCTTCCTAAAAGTAATTTCAGAATAGAGCTAGCATTCTTTTTTGCTGGAACTTTTCTCTTTTCAAGAAGTTATTCTTTTGCTTCAGTTAGATAACATCTGCACAGGAGACAAGCCAGATCTGAAGGAGTTAAAACCCGCACAACAGCGAGACCTCATTGACTTCTTGGAGCTCTTAGGGTGCAGTTTAGAGAGTGACCTGTGGCTGCAGAAATACCACCCTCAGGATGAAGAACTCTTCTCAGCTGCTCACCTCCTCATCGAAGCTCTCTCTGGTACGTTGTGAATGAAGAGAAGAGCCCCGCCCTTTTTGTTTTTGGGTTTTTTTATTATTATTATTTTTATTTTCCTTTTAGAAGCTCCCTCTGTGTTAAAGCATTTATGGTTCTTTTTGAGCAGTCAATGAACTGAGGGAACATAATTTGTTCTGTTCCTTTTTATGGGTTTGGTATACCACGCTTAGCATTCCTGGCTGTGAATTAAATTCAGCCCTCAGTCAGTGACAGATTTTGCTTGTAAAATACACATTCCCCCAAGATTGCTCAGCTCTCCTTTCTGCCGAATGTGGGCATTTCCAGTTTGGCAAGCTAATTTCTGTTCTCATTGCATGCTGGAGTTCTTCCCGCCTAAACACTGAGAATTACAAATTAGGTGTTGTCTTATATGTAACAGCATAGATTGTTGAGGTGCAAACTATATTTAGCAAAAATGAATTTAACATAGAGACGCTGCAATTAGGGGGTTGTTTTGCAGCTGCTGAAAAAGGAGATTAAACACAAATGTCAAACAAATGCCATGCTCAGAATCTAGCTGGCACCACAGTGTTAATTAAAAGCTGCCTGCAAAGTCCAAGACAGACTTTCCTGGCTTTTTCTTCTCTCTCTAATACATAAAGAATTTCCTGACATTAAGATAATGAAGGGAAGTCCAGTGTGGTATTAGTTAGATGTGGCACTGTGCAGCAAAATGTCAGTGTGCATCCATATACGCACAGTACCCAGGTAGGAAAGCTTAACTCATTTGCAGAGACAGAAAAGAAATAGAAAACGGAAACCTGCTGATGTGGTAACACTTGTCAGATGCTATTAACAGCAGGACACAGCTAATTGAGTGTGTTGTGTTATCACCTGGCTTTGGACATAATGTCTGCTGCTAGCGTCCAGGCATAAATGCAGTTCGATCAAGAATCAAAAGCTGTTTTATGCCTGTTGCTTCTATTAGGAATTACGGCCTTTGAGTTACAGAGTTGAAGGGCACCACAGGGATCATTTAGTCCATCTCCCTGCCCCGAGGCCATCTCAGCGATGCCTTTCCTCTCAAATTGTGTTTTTACTGAAGTCAGCATCTCACATAGATTTTGAGAGCGGAGGTTCTTGTTTTATTCAAGGCCTGAATCATTCATCCAGCCTGCAGACTCGGAGTGAAACACTGGGGAGATACTCGAGGAGGAGACAAGAATGATGGGGAAGAAATCCCCCTTTCTGTGAGCTGCCCTTCTTCTCTCAAGGGCAGGGATAGTCAGCGTGGGGCTTGTACCCATCGCCCATCCCATTTTATTCTGCACTCTGGGAAGCAGGCAGGAAAGGGCTGGATCAGCCTCTCCCAAAGGTCCAGCAGAGCACTTGTGACAACTGTCCTCAGCATTGAATCACTTTGGTCTCCAGTGTCCATTTCCCGAGGTGCTGTGCCTATGGGCGGGCCTCAAAAAATGCAGCTCGTCCGTCTTTGTGCCACACAAGAACCCCATAACAGAGCTCACTGTTAAGAAAGTCCCTTTCCCAGCAGCCAGCCCGGCGCAGTGTTCACTGGAAACAGCCTTTCCCTTTTAATGTTTTCTTCACAGAGCTGTCTGATTACACCCTGCTCCTGCTGCGCGCCTGCTGTGATCTTCAGGTTGTTCCGGCATTGTGTTGTTTGGTGAGTAATCAAAATGTGGCTGCGTAGCATGCGGGCCCCAGCGGCAGTAATGACTGTCCTCTGCCTCACCGTGTTTCTTGCCCAATAAAGATGTCAAGCTCCAGCGCGAATTTCAGCTGTAGGCATTGCTTAGGCAAGGTCAGAGCCTGACAGCGGCAAACATGCAGGTAATTTACTGCAGGCGTTTCTGTATCTGGGAGATTTCGTCAGCTGTGAGCAAAAATAAATTGTAATTTAAGCTCAGATTTTAATTTACTAATAGTCTTACAAGCCCATTTTTGAAGTCTCAGTAACAGTAATCACCTGCCCTCGGGAAACAGAAATTTCACTTTGATAGCAGCAGTGCTGGGGCCTTGGCAAATTCTGATGCTCCAAAACTCTGAGGCCATTCACTGAAACTGCTGAAGGAATGGGGCACGGCTTTTTTTTTTTAAGGTGTTTTGAGCTCACTGACAAAAATAATAGTAAAAACCTTTAAATATGCAGGGGCAAGGGGAGTGCTGCTGTTCGCTCAGAGTAAGAGTGACAGTTAAGTGTGATCTGCAGTGAGAGAAAGGACGCGGTAGGAGAGATGTTTCTCCATAAAGGGTGCCGTAGAGCTTTGGTTCTGGATGAGTACGTCTTAATTGCCAAGGCTAATAGTAAAGGGAATCTTGCCCTTTTGCTGCTGCCTTGTAAGCTCTCCAGTGGTTTTGTAAGGAACTGAGCTAGGTGATGGCAGGAACAGTGCTGCTTGGGAAACCTTTCTAATGTCTCTGTCTCTTGCTCTCATAAATACAGCCTAACGTCGCTTCAGCCGATGGCACCGTGGCGCCGAGCAGTCCTTCAGTGGCTCTTCTCACTGACAGAGGAAGATTTGATGTCGTGCAAAAGCTGTTTGCTTCATCAAACATTAATTTGGAAATGACGGAGTCTTCTGTAAAAGCCGTAACTATGCAAGAGCCTAGATTCTTCCCACTTGTTCTTTATGTTGCATTGTATGGATTTCATGCTTTAGGTGGGAATGTTTAGGAGCTTTGCTGAGCATCCGGCTACTGCTCCAGCCTGTTCTTTCTTTTGTGCCTCTGCAGCGTCGCGCCGGTGCATTAGAGCCGGCAGCAGAGCCGCTCAGTGGAGTATTGATGGCAGTTTGGGATTACGGAGGCCGGTGCGGGCTCGGCAGGGCTGGGCTGGGTGCTCTGCAGGGCCATCAGGTGTGCTGCTGCCCAGCGCTTTCACTAGGGAATGTCTGCAGTGGAAAACACAGAAATTAGGGATGAAGGGGAGGAAGAAAAAAAGACGAGCCTGGAACAGAAGCGGAACGTAGCCGTTCTGCTAGTTGTCAGATCTGCAGGGCAGTGGAAGCCTGATGGCTTGCATTAATATGCGTGGGAGAAGACTGCGAAGTACAAACAGCTTTTTGTGAGCAAGCAAACAAACAGGCTGTGGAAACCCAGGGTTCTGCAACGCGGTGAATGTTTTGCTCATTTAAGACAATGCGCAGACTGCCTTCTCTCCGGAACAAGTGGAGTAGAGGGCTCTCAAAGTGCTACTTGATTAGGTTTTCATTTATTAAGTGTAGTTGGGCTTTACGGATGTGAACTGCACACTGCAGGAAATAACAAAAACCAAACCCTCTTTTTCAAAACCTAAGACCACCTTAGGGATTTATGCCTCTGTACAGTATTCCTCTGTTTTCTTGTAAGTTTTTACTCAACTTAGGAAGTTTCAGCTGTTTAAACTGCATTCTGAACTTTCTCTTTGAGGTACGGTGATGCCTTTCGGTGTGTGCACACAGAATGTCCTTGCTGCATTGCACACAAATGATTGTTTTACATGTTTACCTTTTGAGTGCAGATGTTTCGCTTGTTTTCCTTGACTAACAGCAAAGTGTTGGGAAAGCACTTTGTGCTTTGAAGTGCTCTGCCCTTTTTTTTTTTTTTGTTAATTGTAATTTTTTGTAATCATGTGAATGAGACAGAAACGCAGCAGAGATCACTGTAAATACGGGTTTGGGAAGTTGACGTTCCAAGTAAGTGGAGTATCAGTGGTTTCGGGTAGGATTTCGAGCTGGCTGACAGGCAAACACACAGGCACCTGTGTGTGTGATCAGTAACCAGGCCCTGCCGCTTGGCTAGTGGCTACGAGTCCTGGCTTCGGCTTTCTGCTCTGTTCCCACGTGGTCTTCAGTGGGTTGTCTAAGAGGTCTTTAGAAACTGGTGCCAGTTAAGCTTTCCCTGGGGAAGTGGGCTTTGCAGAAGAGCACCGTGGCAGCTTTCTGTGCCCTGAGAGGGCGGGAGAGCCTCGCGCTCCAATCTGTCAGTGCTTCTGTGTCTCCTCTGTTAAAGGAAGCTGGTGGTGTTGCCTGAACCTCGCAGTGGTGTACGGGGAAATGTCCTTTAGGAGGATGGAAAAACATGACTCTGCTTCTGGGAGCGATGTGTGTTTGTAAACAGGAAGGTCTTCATTTGCCAATCACTAATCAAAACTTGCCTCTGTAACTTCCTAATTTGTCAAAACTTGCTATTAAATGTTGTATCCAAACATCAGAATAGCTTATAACCTCGTACATGTAATTTCCATTGTTCTTTTTGGGGGGGATTCTGGTCATTCCCTTGGCCTTGAAAGGTGGAGCTCACAGATGGCACGTGGCTATGTGGGCATCCAGGTAGCGACACTGTCCATGCACTCCCATCTTCCTTACGGAGCTTTGGTGTAAGCCTTGTGTCCACTGTATTGCGTCACTGCTTTCAGGGTGTGCACGCTGTGTCCTGTAGGAGAGGGGATTTCTTTAAAGAGGGGGGGAAGAAACCCCAACAAACTCTAGGTATTCTGTAGAAACATCATTTTTAAGAAAAAGAAAAGGTTTTGTTTATTTCCTGCTAATTCGCTTTCAGGTGTGGATGAGGGAACCGGTTCAGGCTGAGGAGTGGAGTATGAAGGTTCCAACACCCAGGAAGGAGGGGTCGGGGAGGGCAGCGGAGCCTCCACGCAGAGGGACAGAGGCAGGAATCAGGGAAGCCTCAGACTCGCAGAAGGTGGGAGATGCTTGGGCAAACAGGGGCCACAGGCTCCCAGCCGCTTCCTGCCGGCCATGAGGATCACTTCCGTCTCTTGGCTACTCACTTCATCCACTGCTAGGCTTTTAGGATTCATGAGGGTGGCTGCAGCAGCCAGCACTTCTGCCTTGGCTTTGTCCTTGTGTGCTCTTTGTGGAGAGGTTTCCCAGCTTTCCTCCATGCGGCAGCAGCTCTAGGCCAGGAGGTAGCCCAGGATGGCCTTTTCAGAAATGAGCAAGCAGTAGAGCTGAGGGGAAAAAGAAACACCGAGGCTGTTAATACATTCATCATTTCCCTCCTGTTCCTTCTTCCACACTCTTGCAAGCAGGATCCTTATGCACATTAATATTAAAAATAGCTCAAACTGGGGATATGAAGATCCAAGGGAGGAGCAGAAGCAATACGTCTCTCTCTGAGTAGCTCTTGTCCTGCCTCTGCAGGGACCCAGCCTAAGCTGCCCCTGTCCAAATTCATCCAGGATCTGCTTTAGAAGAGCTGGATGTGCATCCACTACATCTTAGATAGAAGAGTGATTTCTTGTGACAGGCTGCCCTCATGCAGAACATTCAAGGTTAGATGGGGTCTTCCCTAGAAAACAGATGGTGAAAGGGCCAAAGGGTCCTTCAGAGATGGTTGGAGCGCGTCTGGTGAAAGGTTTGATTTCACACCCTAAATTCCCCTCCCCAAACTGTTACTCCCTTTGCCAAATTTCTGCGTTCCCTGGGAGGCAGGGGGAAGAAATGAGACCTTTGCAATGCAGAATCCGGTCAGGACCAGGGATCTGGATCTGGACCAGGCAGCCTCTCCACACAGAGTGAGCGCGGTCTCCAGAGGCCCGGCTCAGCCTTGCCGTCGGGAACCAGCACTTGCCCCATCCAAGCTGCAGTTCCGAGTCCCTTGGGCTTTTGGACAGTGTCTCATTAACATCTGCTGCAGTGCTCAGAAAATAGGAGCCGAAATTCAGCAACGACATTTAGAGGGTGGCTGAAGAGGCCCCAGGAGCTCTCTCTACGCCACGCGGGGATTCGGTGCACTCAAGAACATCAAGCCAAGCCAGACCAAGTGGGACGTTCCTTTTCCGAACCGTGAGCGCAAGCGAGGCACAACCGTGCTGCACCAGCAGCGCAGGGGTCCAAAGCAGCACCCAGGCTGCGAAGCCCAGTCTCTGCAGACGAGTTGGTCAGCACAATATTGGGTCTGAACACACTGGGGTTGTAGCAGGAAACACTTGGTGTACTGATGCAGGGCTAATTTTCAGCAGCAAAGGCTTCGGTAAAGATAAAAGGCAGATGTGCACAGAGTGCTTCTTGATAGCTTCCTTATTTAGCTACAATTGAAGAGTAGGAGCAAGAAACCAAAAAATTCAGAAAAAAGCTAATTACATTTTTTCCATATTAAATCTTTATTATATACAAAAATATTTTGTTGGGAATTAACAGAATTTCACAATTTGTACATTAACATTTTTATGTTTGGCTGTGTTTATTATGAAAATATTAGCTGTGAAAAAGACAATGGGGGTTTTAGAAAACAAGTCACAATTTAAAAATGTCCTGTGTATTAACTGATTTGATCAGTATGAAGTCAGAATGCTAACAAGTCCCTTCTCCTAGGCCTGCTCTACAGTAGTGTATTCAAACAGCAATTAGGTACTAAATCATCTTCAGGTTTACATTAGAAAGTTTAGCTAATAGTTAAGAGGTTTTTTTCAGCTAAAGATGTTTGCAGCTAAAGAGAGAGTTTGTTGGGGTTTTTTTTTTACAGGAGAGCAGTTCTTAAAGTTTTGCAAATGTTAAATCCAGTTTAATTTAATATGCTGTAGAAGAAAAAAAGAAAAAACAACACAAGAGCTTCCAATAGGCAAAAATAGTTTTGAGAACAAGCAAGGTAAGGAAATGCACGGTGACAGACTTGTAATACACATTTAAATCCAAACACTTAACCAAGAGTTTACAGTTCTTACCCCAGTTTGGGGTGGGAGAGCAGCAAATTTTCTTGTATTTTAAAACCTAAGAACGTGCGGTCTCCCTTCTTACACCACGGGACACAAGTGTTACACACGGGCTCTAGATGAGGAGGGAGTGGGGGAGGGGATGGAATGCTCAACATGCATTTTCAGCGGGGTTAAAATACATTTCAGCGGTTTTCTCCATATATAATTGTGTACAAGACCTAAACCCAACAAAAATCAGCCAAAAATATATTAGTACTTTTTTTGCAGCCAGCAATGTTGCTGCCACCCCAGAACTGTACAAAGCAGCGTCACTTATTTTGCTCTACAGATGTACCACGCAAGAGGTCAAATAACAGAGAAGTTGCTTGGGTTTTTGGAAGAGGTTTTACGGTGCTCTAGGTAACTCTTGGCTACTTACAGAGTTATTATTTGGATCAGCTGTGGGGACAGCTAAACTTGCAGGGACAAGCATTACCATGGAGCTAATGACATTAAAAGGATAACTGGGAGAAAGTGTTTCCAGGACTACGTTAACGATGTTAGCCGGACAGGTTGGTCAGTAAGTATTCCACATCCAATCGCTGCCTTGGCAGCAAAAGGAATTCCCTATCCAGCTACCATGGGAAAGGGTTAAAAATACGGAGAACAAAATTTACATTTTGTAATTTAGTCTATAAAATACAAATATTGCTGAGACCCTGCTGGAAAAAAAAAAAGACCTGTTTGGAGGTGAAACTGCTTAACCGCCTTCACCAAGGTGCAGTTAGTTTTTAAGCCTGTACAGGGAAATTCCAGCTGCGGTACCAGCACGTGAACTGAGCGTTCAGCAGTTTAAAATGTGACGGTTTGGGGAATAGTATCCCACCATGGAGAATTCCGGTAAATTATTGGATACTGTCTGAATTACTTGGGGCACCTACCCTTAAGTTTTATTTGTGTGTGTGTGTGTGTGCGCGCACGCGTGCACACACAAGCACACTTTTAGTATGTTTGGAAGCCGAAGCTGCCTCTGAAAATTGGTTATTGTACAAGTGTTTTTACTCTTTTTAGTGCCTGTCTTGGGACTGAAACCGGTAAATTATAGCAGTTGAGAATCCCAGACAATTCCCATCAGTAAGCTTGTTAAAAATACATGAAAACCAAAAAGGGTAGGCCAAAAAAAGAAACCCAGAAAAAAAAAAAAAGAAAAAAAAATTGGGCCAGGACTTTGCCACCATCAGTAATGACAGTCCACCACAGAAAGCAAATGAAAGTACCTTTAGCTCCAGAAATCCTTTTAATGGCCCAGGAGATTTTGTGTAGGGCAGAGGGCTGGAGGGGGTTTTAAGGCAAGAGGCCAAGCAGACGACAAGTCTTTGTATTCAATAACCACAACCTAGACATCGCTACGTTAATTTCTCACCACTTTTGCAAAAGTAGCATCATGGAGTTTGGCAAGAACAATACGGTACTTTAACTCTTCAGAATTTGGGTGAGGCAAGAAACCCTGCAGAAAGCAAATAGTCCCTATAAACATTTGCAGGGTAGATGCAACAGACCTCCACCTGGAGTTTGTCTTAAAGCTGTATCTCCCAGCACAGTGAGTGACAGGGAATCTACTTCAGTAGGCACTATAAACGGATTGAGAAACAGCATCTGCCTCAATGTCCAGTCGGAATGAAGCAGCAAGATAGAGGAAGCCTGGCTGGGAAAGCAAGGGATAGGTAAAAAAAGTTTAAATTTGTTTATGTTCAGACTAACAGCTCACGTGTAAAGACAGGTAATAACCCCCATCTCCCGCTTCCTGGAGCGGTGCTCTACTTCATCACTCTCCACTGGTCCCTAAGCACAGCAGAGGCAAGCCTGGCTCCATAGGCTACCACCCAGCCAGGAATCTTCTGTATTTCAAAGAGAAAAAAGTTTCCTATTTCTTTTATCTGAGTCACCTTCTTCAAAACCAAACCCAATGCAATGACTTCCTGAACGCTGAGCTGCAGGCAATTTGTACAGCGAGTCATTTAGGTATAATTTTAGAAGCCGCAATGAGCTGGACTTGTACAGAGGACAGCGAAGAAAGTATCCAAGATGTGACAGTTTATATAAACACAAATTCAAAAGTGATGAGCTGATGTACCATCCTGCTCCACAAAGCTTTGTAGGGCTAAGTACGTAGAGCTGCCCTCATCAGAGAACACGGCACAAGTTAAGGATACTGCATTGGTTATAAATTTGATTTCCCTTGCCTGCATCGGTCTGTGATTCTCCTCCAATTTTACCTTCATTTTATAGTCACAGAACATTTTGAAAGACCTTTATAAATCTATGCAGGATGACATATCCCATTATAACTATCCCACTAAGGGTTAATTGACTGCATCTTGTCACATGATGTAGAACCTAAAGTAGACCTGCTAGTGTAACACTTAGAGACAGCAAGGTAATCACTTGGGTACACATGCACCAAAGTATTTACATTAAAGTTGAGATTGGCGCACCCTTAAGGTAATTTTTGGTGCATTTAAGGAAATAACTTATGGGTCTTGGCATATTGACTGTACTTCTATGTATAACTCTTCATTCACAGGGCAACTACAGTGTTTCTTCTATAAGCCTCTATATGTACAGAATTTTACAGCACCTCATGCACTGTCCAAAACAGAAGTTACAGATAAATATAGAATTTTTAGATTGAAATATCTGTATATTTAGAAAAATATACATTAGTAAACACAATAAACCAGGTAGAGAAGTGTACCAGTTCTAAAGTCTCACATGCAGGTACATTTCTGGATTAAATCATGGTAGCTTAGGAATGAGATAGCAGACGTGAGCATTTTTTGTTTTACCATCGACATACGTACATATACACAGACAACTATTTGATAATTTACTTTGCTAAACTACTTACATATTTATCTTGTGATACATACCACATATCTTAAACATTTAGCAGCATCTTCACCTCGCTCACACACACCTATTGTTATCATTAACAGTCCATGTAAAAAGTTTCCCTGTAAGTATCTGGAAAATGCATGTTTAGTAGAGAATGAGATACATGAAATCCTAGTTATTTTAACTCCTCCAAAATACTGCAAACAGCTGTCACATGAAATATTTCCACTCACTCAAAACTAGCCTTCCATCGTGTCTTTCTCCCCTAGTTGCACAATGTACAAGTCTCTAACACCTGATCTAGCACACCCTGACAGGTGGACACTATCACCGCTGTGTATATGCTGAAAGGGCACCGTCGTTCTAAGAACCTCCAAGAATACTCTTTCTTAAAAAAAACCTGTCATTCTCACTCTAGGCATCCTACCAGTTAGCGACAAACTAAGCAGAATAGCTGATGAAAATCGGTTTCTGCTGAAAAGCAAAACTCGCCACCAGAAAAACAAAACGCCTCTCCCCACACCACTGTATACCCACAATGCTGAACTCTCCGTTTTCAAGATTTAATTGATAGACGCAAGGAGTGTGGTGTTTGGTTTTGTGGCTTTTTTTTTTCCCCCCCCTTAGAACCTGCATATGGACACGCAATTAAAACCCACAGACACTTTGCTACGATCTTTGGAAGCCATCTTCTCTTATTGCTTCAGAAATGTACTTCACGCTAGCGTCTACATCACCACCACCAAACGGTCAGCCGCCAGCTCCACTGTCCTAGCGGCTTGGTTTAAAAAACCCTGGGTGAACCTGTAGTGAAAGCTAAAGCTTTAGGCTTGAGCAAAGCCATGGCTATTTGGAGACTGCTAATTAGAGAGGCTCTTTTGACAGTATTCTCTGGGATGGAAAGAGAAGGAGCAGAGAGGTTTTCCCGACTAAACCTGGGTGCCTAGGTTTCACGTGTTTCATTTGGTTAAGGGAATTTATGGAAAAAAGATGAAAATAAGTGATATGTGCAGTAAAAAGTACTCCGGTGTGGAAACTGAAGAATCTTCTCATTCCATTCATTAGGGAAGAGTGAGCTCAGCCCACTTTTGGCATCACAAATAAGAGTATTTTCTAACTCGTAATGAAAAGGCATCGTATCTGTCCAGATGGTGCATCAGACAGACCTACGGCATCCGTAGGTCTCCTATTACACAGTTTGTACACTATTACACAGTATACAAACACAGTTTAGTCACGTTCGGCATATAGTGCCAATAGCAAATCCTTAAAATAGCCAGGCAGTGGCTCTGCTATCATCCCGGCTACATACAACACTCGATCCATTTCTCAAAGCTGCCTCCGAGCAATAGGATCACAGAACATGTCTCCTGGGAAAGGAAAATAAAAGTCTCGTGCTGGTGCCACATTTTAAAGCTCTGCCAAACTTCAAACCAAACCAGAGAAAACATCCTGAAAAGCGTCACAATAAAACAAAGCAGCGGTACAAATTTCCCTTAGAGAATTTCAGATTCCCTCTAAAAGACTGAAATTTCAGTATTAAGAGCCACCAAGATCACCTGTGCTATACACAGTTTCAACTAACATTTTCCACATGCGCTGGGATCTCAAGCCCTCCCTGCCCCTTTTCCCCCCACAACAACCAAGTGTATAGGCTTTTAAAAATCATCTGTCGTATACGGCTGTTTTGTGGTTTGCTTGAGACATCGCTTTTCCTGTACTGCGTCAACTCCATTTTTCTGTTTCTTGTGCCTATAAATAAAAGTCTTCAAGAGCCCCAGGAAGCAATACTGTTTTACAGTGTCTCAGCCTCTTTTCCCTCAGAAATAGTTCTGAGGAAGTTGCCTTTTGACAGCATTCCGTGTCACACCTTGGCATTGAAAAAGAATTCGGAAGCCAGGTGCCTGTCAGTGGATTGAAGAGAAATTAATGAAATAGATGACTTCAGTTTAGACACCTACCCTGGGAAGTGACGATGAATGTTACTATATACAACAGCTGACACTGCAATATAAAATATGGTCGTAAAAAGAGCTAGTCTTAGCGACAAGCTGTATTTTCATTTTGTTCTTGTTCAGCAGAAATTTACATCAGCGTAAGTTTTGATCGATGAACCTAATACAAATCATATCAATGAGCCTATTAAGGGGAGAATTGTCACTAAACAAAAGGAAATATGTTTTAAAACAAAAAGGTATAAACAACATTGCTTTTTAGCAGTAAGCTTCCAATTCACAAGCTAGCTAATGAAAAAGACAATTAAAACCTACGTGACAAAAAGCACAGACCTCCCATTACATCACACTCCTAAGAATATAGCAGTTGATCACACACAAATACTCAAAAAGATCATACAGAACCCAGCTAGACCTCACAGGAAATTAAGCCACAGATCACTATACAAATATCAAACAATGTCCTAAGAAAAGAAAATGCCCCCCCCCCCTTTTTTTTTTGTTTTTGTTAAAGCAATGTGTTTTCACAAGTGTGAATAAATACCCCTAAACATTAAGCGTCACTTTACAAGGCTCCATGTTATCAGGTTCTCTCTCAGGCTACTTCACCGTTACTCAAATCGCACGGCATTACCTTGCGCACAAGGTGGAGAACACCAGTACTTCAACCGTAACGGGCTAACAGGGTGGCTCCCACCAACAGCCTAACGAGCGGCCTGCAAGCTACTGCTTTATATTACTTCAAGAGAGGCATATCAGGGAACCTACACAACAGCCCTCTAAATTAAGAGACATTAAGAATTGGTGAAACATCAAGAACACACCAACATGAAGCTGAAAGAAGATGGAACAATGGAGCTGTGTGTTGGTTGCTGCTTTTAATATTTAAAATTCTGCTCCCGTGAAATTATTATTGTTTAAGGAGGGAAAAAAACCCCAAAGAAATTAATGTTCTTTCCTAATAAGAGCTATAGACTTTTGACCAGTTAAACACTGACGTTAACAAGTTTTACAAAAATTGTTTCAAGTATCCTTTTTTTAATCACAGTGAAAGTGTAAGACCGAGATGTAAATGTTGAAGTGAATGACTGAAAGTTTCTTAGACGAAGAAGGCAAAGGTACTAAATCAAAACATATAAAAATGCTTAAACGCATTTCCTTCATGTGATATGAATAGAAAGGTTATCTGTAAAAAGTTAGAAAAATTAAAATAAATTACATATTTAAGTACACTTTCCCTTCAACATTTTTATAAAAATTCAGAATAGTGTACTTTTGAATATACACCGAGTAAAAATGCACAGGTGCCATAGGTTATCACCGGTATCTACACGACGTCACATTAGCGTATTTGCCGCAGTTGATTTTATTTGTTACTTCAGCTCCTCTGGACGAAGCTCAATAGACCCAGCTAATTGGGACCCACTGTGGCTCCAGCCGCAGCCTCTCGATCGCAGTCTGTAGCTTCTCGAAGGCTTTGTCCAGGTTGTCGTTGACAATGGTCAGATCAAAATAGTGGTTGTACGCTCTCTGGATCCGGGCACTTTCATCCACTGTTTTTTTCAAATCGGTGTCCTGTTGAAGAGATGTTAAAGATGACTAAGAACGTAAAACTTGGCAAATCCTTATAAATGCAAAGAAGTAGCCCTGCATTACATCCGCAGCTGACTAAAGCTATATACTGAATATATTTATAAAATAACAAAAGTTTTCATTTATAGTAAATCCACGCAGAACTGAAGCTAAGATGCACTGAAAAGACTGAAAATGCTCTGAGCTGCGCCAATGTTAAATGGAACCAACCAAATGTTTGCAAATCTTGGCAGTTTTTAAGAAAGTCAGCAGAAGCCCATGAACTTGGGCTGGGATGAACAATGGGCAGTGAATCATTTCGTACGTGGAACCGAAGAGCTAATCAGAATAAATTTAAAGCTTTAGGAATGACCATGTAAATCAGTTATGTAAATATATTTGTGCCCTTTTTTATTTCCACAGAAAGCAGCAAAAATGCCAAGAATTTAAATTAGTATGAAATGAAAGACAATGAAAGATACATCTCTACCAGAATAAAACTCTAGAATACCTTCTTGCTTCTAGAGGCTACACTTCAGCCTTGCTCACCTGACACCGGTTCCTTACTTGTAAACTACCACGGCATTATTTCGGTTCTGACATGAGCTGCAAAATACGCACATTAGGAAGCCTTCATGAAGTGCTACCACTGAGCATTTTTTTGATTCATTAGTCCTACTTTCTTAGAAAATGCCTCTCTGCTTTTGCCCAAAAGCCATTTTTTCATAAGCAGTTAGGAGATTTATCTCCTTGATAATATTTATTTTGTAAATACAAAAGCCAAGATAAAAAAGTAAGTTTGCGAATAGCCTTTCCTTAACTGCAGTTTTCTTAACTGTTCAATCTGGCTTTTTTTGCTGTGGTCCTGCAGCTCATGCCCATACAGAAAATATATAATTTGCTGTGCTGGAGGAAGCATCTCTCATTTCCCTCTGCTACACACTGTGTCTCAGAAAAGAAGAGAAAATCCAATAAATAAAAAAAAAAATGTGCCACTTCACTTTACATCACAAATCCAAGGAACTTGGGGGAAGAGAAGCTATTCAACACTTCTTATTCTGGCAGCTCCCGGCCATTCTCAGCACAGCGTGTGCTTGTGGAAACAAGGCTTAGTTGCATTCCGCTAAGTTTTTTGTGGGGTTTTTAGTTGGCTGGTTGGTTTTTTACCCAGGCTGCAATATCTTTCCTAAGGATTACAGATTCCATTTTTAAAGCACACCTGTATTATAAGACAAACCTGAACAAAAGATTTCGGGGGGAGAGATGGGGGGAGTAAAGGAAAGACATTTACATAAAAGAACAATTCTCACCATTGCAAATAATCAAAGGTGACACTTCCCAAAGAACACATTACAAGTAATTTTTGTAATCAACACTTCTCTGTAAGAGGTCTATTTTTATGTATAAAGCAGATTGCTTCTTTCTTAGTATTTGATTAACTTCTAAGTCATCAGGAAAAGTCTTGCCTAAGTTTTCCTACAGACATTAATTTCAGAACAAATTCAATCTAAAATGAAAGGTAAAAATAAAAAATAAATCTAAGAATATCCTGTTCAAAGCAAACTAAATATGAAATACTCTGCTTACAGTGAGAAGTTTGGTTGTAATTCCAGCATCTACCACAGCCTTGTGCATAGCACGCAAAGTCTCCAACTCTGGCGCAGCAATAAACACTACATAGGGCATGAATTCTGAAGTCCTCAATATTTTCAGGGCCTAGAAACAAAGAAAAAGAAAAAAACCATTAAGTTTGGGAATGACTCACCATATGTCCCCTTTACTTAAGGGGCACTGCAAAACTAGTCTGTTACAATGGGCAGAAACACATAAGCGAAGATTATTTCTAATTCAGAAACTCCTACGCTGCCTTTTGAAATGCTCAGCATCATTCTTTCCTTGGCTAAAAAGATTATTTACTACTCTGCAAGATTCCTCTTCCATGCAGAATCTAAGGTTTGGGGTTTTTTTTGTCTTTCTAACTCATTCCAACTAAGTGCTACAAATGCAAGAATCCAGTTGATACCGTGATCTTTGAACCAGCTAAGAAGCCTTCCAATGTAAAGGCATACCTCTCCAACGTTGTACTCCTCCAGTGTAGGAGTGTGACCCTATCAATGATATACCTGTGGATTCACGTCCAAGATGCAGGTCCTTCCGGTCTGAACAACTTCAAGGATGGAATCAATTTTGGTGCCATAAAGATTTCCTTCATACTCTCCATGCTCTAAATATCTGCCAGCTTTAATATCCATCTCCATTTCAGCTCGTGACACAAATCTGTATGCTTGCCCATCCTTTTCGTCATCCCTTGGCTTTCGTGAAGTAACTAAGCAAAAAATTTAAAATATAAATTGAGTGTTTTCTTTTTATATTTGGAATAGAAATATCAGACTGGACTGCCTATTAAATTAGGGAGAGTATAATACACATTAATATACAATTGTTCCATATACAGATTAATTAATTATTCTCATGTAATTTTCCAAACTGAGCACAGCCCCTCCTGTTGCATTTCTATTCTTTCCTGTATGTTCCTTACCCACCCATTTGCTTATTGCCTTTGTATTACTCCTTCACATCATCCACAATACAGAGTCACACAATCACCGGGGCTGGAAGCAACCAAAGGTCGCTGATGGTACGCTCCATCCCCTCATCCAGGTCACTGATGAATACATGGAACAGGACTGGACCTAGCACTGACCCCCAAGGAACACCACTAGTCACAGGCCTCCAACTAGACTCTGCCCCACTGATCACAACCCTCTGATCTCTACCTGACAGCCAGTTTTCAATCCATCCCACTGTCCATTCACCTAACCCACACTTCCTAAGCTTGCCTACGAGGATGCTGTGGGAGACGGTGTCAAAAGCCTTGCTGAAGTCTAGGTAGACAACATCCACTGCTCTCCCCTCGTCTATCCATCCAGTCATGCCATTGTAGAAGGCTATCAGATTAGTCAGACATGACTTCTTGATGAATCCATGTTGACTACTTCTGATAACCTTCTGTTCCTCCAGATGCTTAGAGATGACACCCAGAATGAGCTGTTCCATCATCTTTCCAGGGACGGTGGTGAAGCTGACTGGCCTGTAGCTTCCTGGACCTTCCTTCCTGCCCTTTTTGAAGACTGGAGTGACATTGGCTTTCCTTCAGTCATCAGGCACCTCGCCTGCTCTCCAGGACCTTTCAAAGATGACAGAGAGTGGCCCAGCAATGACTTCCTCCAGCTCCCTCGGCACTTGCAGGTGCATCCCATCAGGACCATGGACTTGTGGATACCCAGTTTACTTAACTGGTCTCTAACTTGATCCTCTTCAACCAAGGGAGAGTCTTCCTTCTTCCAGACTTTCCCTGTTACCTGTAAAGTCTGGGGCTCCCGAGGCTGGCCTGAGCAGTGAAGACTGAAGCAGAAGGCATTCAGTAACTCCGTCTTCGCTCCATCAGCTGTCCCCATGGCACTTGTCTCATCCAACAGCAGGCCGACATTTTCTCTAGTTTTTCTTTTGCCTCTGATGTACTTGAAGAAACCCTTCCTGGTGACCTTGACATCCCTTGCCAGATCAGGTGGCCTGTAACAGACCCCCACAATAGCATCTCTCATATTAGCCCGCCCCTTAATCTTACCCACAAGCTCTCAACTCCGTCTTCATCCCCTCCCAGGGAGAGCTCCATACATTCCAGTCGCTCTCTCGCATAAAGAGCAACTCCACCACCTCGCCTGGCTGGCCTAACTTTCCTGAAGAGCACGTAGCCATCCATGACAGCATTCCAGTCACGTGAGCTATCCCACCATGTCTCAGCAACTGCAATGAGATCGTGGCCCTGTGACCGCACACAGACCTCTAGTTCTTCCTGCCTGTTCCCCCTGCTGCGGGCGTTGGTGCACAAGCATTTCAGAGAGGCAGCCGAGTGTGCAATTTTTGCCCTTGAGGGGTGGTAGGCCTTCTGATTCTCAGAAATACTGGCATGCTGCCCCACAAATGCTGGGGCCATATACTGTTCCATATCATCTTTTTAATTATTCGCTTAATAAAGTATTTATATAAGTGACTTGAAAATTTAACTCTCAAATGCCAAATGTACTACGAAAATAACTGAGCACGCACCAAAATCCGCCCCGCCCTGTCTCCCAAACCTTAGCACATGCTTTGCTCACGGTATTTACCCTGTTACTCAGGGCAGAATTACCTGAGCTAGCCATAAAGAAAGTCAGCTTAAATATCAGAAGAAGCCCAACTGCCGTAGCACAATTTTAGTGGTGGCCAGCTAATGCTGCTTTCCAGGAAAACTTACCCTTTAAAGCAAGATAAATTCACTGCAGAGAGATTAAAACCAATATTTAAGTAAAACATTAGCAGCTATCTTGGGTATTGGCTACACTGTACAGTACAGATATTATTTAAGCAAGAAAATGAAAATAAATAAAATAAAATAATAATTTTTAAAAATCAGATTATTACCAACTTTGCTCTCCTATCACCATATTATCTGCCCACTACTTGCATTTAATTAATTTGAACTCTAGAACATCTTGAACATAACAGTGACTGGATCCCTTTGGTAATACTTGTATCACCACTTAATGCCACATCAGCACTTGGTGCAACTTGGTGATACAAGCAGAAAGCATTCTTCCCCTTTCAGTAATTCCTATTCCTATTATCAACTTCATTATTATAGAATACTCAAGTCCCAGGAGAAATGCTCTTCTGAAGCTGTTAGCAATAAAAATATTACTAGAACATCCGGTTTTAGCCAAGAGTCTACAAAAAGATTAAAACCATAATGGTTAATACAATACCAAATAAAAAAAAGGTATCAATTAGAAATAAATTTTGGAGAATGAGCTTTAACAGTTTACAGCCAGAAGATGACTTCACAATTCAGCTATCCACACTGAAGAAAAAACACAGCACCATTTGATAGATTAGAACTCAACACCAAGGGCACGCTTCTCCCCATAGCAAAATGGACCCATTTCAGCCATTAAAAAAAGAAAGAAAAAAAGACCCAACCAAACAAAAAAACACCTACAACAAAACCCCCCACACGTATTCATTCGTGAATAACCAGGAGAATTTTCTTCTAATCAAAGAAACTGAGGACAACTAAGATTACTCGTTATCCCTCTTTACAGTAGAGAGGATAGTCTATACGCAATAAACTATGGACTGCATGTGTATGACTAGACTGTCAGATTGTTAGGTTGGAGAAGTTAATTCTTATGCCTCTGAAGGGTGCTCAAAAGCTCCAAACAAAAGCGTTTTAACACTGCTTTGCGTTACTTATATATATTTAAGCACCTATTTAGCATTGTAGAGAAACTAGTAATATAGAGGGCTTTTTTAAAGGAAATAAAGGATTTTAGAAGTAATAAAAAGTTTCTTACTATTTTGCCAATATAAAGTAATGAGATTTCTTTAAAAAGTAACGCTGAGAAGTCACCCTTGTTATTTGTCACACATACCAGTTCCCAGTGCCCTGGCCAGTCTTGGTCTTAGAGATACAGCGAATGAGAGAGACTGGTTTTCTCACATTGCATGATTTATCTGTAAGACCTGTCCTTCCTCCCCTATTATCAGATCTACTTCTTGCCCACTGAAAACAGAAAGGAACAGACTCTTTTTAAAATTCTGAAAAGCAGGTGGCAGGAGGAGAATAACAATGTACATGGTGTGGATTTCTCTGGTCAGCAGTCAAACAGGAGAGGGGGGCAGTTAAAAAAAACCACGATCGAGCAAAGTAACTATCTGGAAGGAAGGCAGGGAAACAGTACTTCAGAAAGGGAGAAGGGTTTTTCTGAAGTTGAGAAGGAGGAAAAAAAAAATCATTGACTTGAGGCTAGATGTATTAAAACATTAGATTATCATATAAATCTCAGAGATTACAAACACTTCAGTTTTATTGGAATTTTGTTGATTTTTTCCCTACATTTCTAATTCTAAAGTAACAATTTATAATGCCTAGGGTGCTTCTACAGGTGGAAGACTAAACCGCAGACGTGAGAAACTCCACTGGCTATTCACTACAGGAGACTACTACGAACTCCTAGAATCTGCTCAGTAACTGATGCTGACAGACACTGAAAAAACCTGGCAGACTGAAATACTGCACGTACAAAAATAGTTCTTCTGCAGCATCAGTAACATTTAAATGCTACTTGCAAGTATTTTCACTGTCATCATATTCAGTTGTCTGAGAAGATGAAGAACCTTTTGTTTTCCCACTCTATACAATTTTCATACTGTCACTAAACTACTCCTACCCTTAATCACTGGGCTAAACATCAGGTATCTTCCAGATAATCAGAGACTCAAAGTACGCTATTACAATAGGAATGCTGACAACTTACATGGCACTGTAGTTCCAAACCTAGTAGGATTCAGTACTATAAACCTGTTCTTCAAACTTCTTCGTCCCACTCCTTGGGCCCCAATTAAGACCAGCGTCTTCCTCTGAAAAGGAGGCATTTTGGCTACTTCCTCATAGATCTGGATTTCATGTCGGTCAAATTCTGCATTGAGAAACACACCAAAAAAATAGTTAATACACAGTCAGTACTGCAAGAAAAAAACCTGAGCAGTCCTGCTATATATCGACAGACCACATGTTAATATAGACAGTACTCAAAGGGCATTAAGTCTGATACGAGCTTTCTTGCTTTAAATTGGCATGGGAATGAAACAGTTGCCTCTTCATGGACAGCATAAGGTCAGATTATTACCTTTACTTCCAAGGAGAAAATCTGAGGTTGATCAGAATGGGAAAACTGTAATTAACAATTAGTGAGCCTTCACAGAATCACAGAATGGTTGAGGTTGGAAGGGACCTCTGGGGGACATCTGGTCCAACTCCTCTCCTCCACCAGGACCATGCCCAGACGGCTGTTGAGTATCTTCAAGGAGGGAGACTCCACAACCTCTCTGGACAAACTGCGCCAGTGCTCAGTCACCCTCACAGTGGAAAAAGCGTTTCCTGATGGGAAACTCCTGTGTTGTTGCTTGGTGCCTCTGGTGCTGTCACTGGGCTCCTCTGAAAAGAGCCTGGCTCCATCCTCTTTGCACACTCCTGCCAGGTGTTTACACCCATTGATGAGATCCCCCCCGAGCCTTCTCTGCTCCAGGCTCAACAGTCCCAGCTCTCTCAGCCTGTCCTCACAGGAGAGACACTCCAGTCCCTTCATCACCTTCATAGGCCCACGTCTGTCTTGCTCTGGGGAGGAGCCCAGCACACTTCAGATGTGGCCTCACCAGTGCTGAGTAGAGGGGAAGGATCACATCCCTCAACGTGCTAGCAACAAAGCTTTCACTTTTTTTCCTCTTTTAACACACAGTTCTTTTCTGACTTCCACCTACCAAAAGATGTACTCAGCACCACCATAACTCCACTGGTCCCTATTGCTTTTAAACCATAAAACCTATCTGATCTATCAAATTTATAATCAAATATTTTACTGCAAATCTTTCAGCTTTGGAAACATTAGACTCTGCAAGTTTAGAAGCCTAGAGAACTTTGACTCGTATGTAATATTAAGAGATACCTGCATTTCTTGTAGTGAGATACATCATCTTTTTCTTTTTTTTGCTGCTAATTGTTCCGCAGAAAGGCCCTAGAAATAAAAATTGAGACAAACTCATCATTTTTGTTAAATGTGTTTTTCCAAGGCTTATTTACATGAACATATGGAAGTTTAATCTAATTAAAATTTACAAGAACTATTTTAGAATTTTATATATTCTAGGACAGGAGATTCTTATCTGTTTTCATACACATCAAATGGTATAGGAAGAACCAAACACAGAGAAAAAATTAATTTTCCTATAAAGCTTTGTAAAAAGCAGCAGAAAAATCCATCAAACGTGTTTAATTTATTAACTTTCAGTACATACTAAAAAAACATAATTTAAAAAAAAAGAAAGCACTAATTCTTATGCCTTTCCCACCTCATTTAGGTTTTCATCAGCAGGTGGCAAAACTGATTCACGTGTCTATGAAGACAGAGCACAGACTTTAGCCTTTGTCATAGAACCATAGAATGGCTTAGGCTGGAAGGGACCTTAAAGATCATCTAGTTCCAACCCCCCTGCCATGGGCAGGGGCACCTCCTGCTGGACCAGACTGCTCAAAGCCTCATCCAACAGTCAAAGCCAAAATATAATATTTAGCATTTCACAATATTCTGTGTATGCTCACACAGCATTTTTCTAGCATCTATGATGGCAGGAAAAGCAAAACAAATGGAGTTAGAGCAAAATCCACCTATCCCTGAAATTCATTAAATCTCACCTGAGTTGTCCCAGTCCCTCCTAACAAAGGCCTTTCTCTTCTCCTCCAGGAACTGGCTAGGAATAAGCCCTGCACTTCCTCCTTCTTTGACATGACTAGCCTGGAGAGGGGGGGGGAAAAAAAAAAAAAAAAAAAAAGGAGGAAGGGTTTTTATGGTTTTATAGGTTACTTGTGAGAAGCATCAACGTGGTGTTGAGTGACTTTCACACTGCCACACTGCCAGAGTTTCTCAGTGGTGAGTATTGATACATTTACTAGTGAGACTTGGAACTCAGATGTGGAGATTAAAATTCTGTCTTACAGTAACAGTGTCTTGCCATTGACTATTAAAATTCAGGAAACAAATAAAACAGATACAAGTTTCATTACTGGTTCCCACTAAGTTAGTAAGCTCCTATAGCCGTAAACCTTTGGCATCAAAATCCTAAATGGAATTCTATGGCTCCAGACATTGAACTCTCAAATGACAAAACTCGAGACTTTCTATTACACAGTACACTTACTTTGTACTCTTGAGCTGGTCCAAACAGGTTCCAGTGCAGCTTATTAACTGTCATTTCACAAGCAGTGAATGCTGTTAACACATGCCTAATTATGCCTTCAAGATTTTTGCACTAACAGATTTAAAATCTTAGTAACTTAAGTATTTCTAGTAATGAAAGTTTGGCCAAGATTCTCTATAAAATAATTTCATGGCAAGCTCAATTCTCAGCAAGCTTAACACATACAAACACATAGATAGTTACAAAATGTTACATTTTTCTCCTCTGTAAGGGGTTGGACTCTCTCTTGCTAACAGGAACTTTTCTTGCTTTTCAACTTGTACGCTTTTACCTATGACCAACTGATTTTTTACAGTTAGTGTTTTCAGTCTAGCATTTCTAGAAGGCACCAGGGAAAAACTTTTTCTTTTTTTTCCCAGTGGCAAGATCTGCATAGCAATATCTGCAACACACTATAGTGGTTTAACGCATTTCATTTTTGCCACTGATCGAGTGTTTAAGATTGAAGCTTTATTTCCCCTGGATACAACTGGAGAATCTGAAAAGCAATACAGAAGACAGCATGCAAGCTAAATGTCAAAATACTCCAGAGTTTTGGAGTGTCTAACTTCTGAAACTAATTAACTTGGCAGTAATAAATTTTCTGCCTTCCCTCACACTTTTTATTCTCTATCTTTATTACTGTCACTGACAAGCAACAGAATTCAGCGACAGTTGTTGATGTATATTCAAGTATTTTTGTTGCTTTTAAAGAAGCCATATATATTGCTATGGCTTGTTATCTAGCAAAGGGTGAGCAATTTAAGGGTAGAAAGGGAAATTAATAATGCTCAAGTCTTTGCCTAGATTGCCACTGCCATCTGCAATTTTGAGTACCTCGGTTGAGAAACGTGTCTTAAAGGTTCACTCGTCCCACTTTCAAAGGCACTAATTATGTTTAATTGTGTGTACAGCGTCTTAGAAAAAATAAAAATAGCATAAGCACTGGATTACATTTCTACCGAAGGACTAAATGTAGAAATAAAACCCTGAAGCAGGCTGAACTGTTAATATTTGAAATAGTACCAAACACTTTGATTATGAACGTGCATGTTACAGGTCACAGACATTGGCCACTACTGTGGAAATAAAAGATAGAGCTTCTCCAAATAGCTATTCTCACCCCTCTTCAAATCCATAGGATTAACTTCCCTCTCTCTCCTCAACTCTGAGCACTCAGGAAGGGGTCCACTTCCTTCCCAGTCCCTGTCAGGGAAGGCTTACCACAATTAACACAGTCAACGTAAGACTTTCTGCTAGAAATTGCCCACCTAAGCTGATTTCGGAATGTCTAGGCTTATGATACAAAAAGACAGACAAATAAATAGCAGTAACAACAAAATGAATGTTACATATACAATTTATATTCATTCCACTTTCTCTAGTGTTTCAACTGTTAATATCTTGATGTTAGCTTGAAATTGAATTGCAGTGGAAATATTTTTTCTTACATCTACTGTTAAATGGAAGTAGATTGTAACTTGAAGAGTTTATTATTAAGACAACCAGTGAAGCTTTTTGAGTTTTTATTTTAAGTCTTTTTACCAACCTGCCACCAATTTGGATCTTCTCGGTTTACAATCTGAAGAATTTCTCCTTTAGAAAATTTCAAACCTGCTTCTTTGCATGGGATGAGGTTGTCATTATATGGATTATAATCAAAATGACACTTCACAAAAACCTGAAAAGTGTAAAAAATTTACGAAGCTTAAACATTATAAAATACATTCTTACTAATTTGTCTGTCAAACTGAAGTAATGCCTTTACCTACAGCATAAAAAGTTTGACATGATCAAAGTTGCATTTGGCAAGTAAAATAAAATCTATGGAAAAAACTGGCATATACCAGCTGAGAGAGTAGAGCAATCAACAGTGCAAACCTTGGCTGAAGAAGCTTCATGATAAAAATACAATCCCAACTGTTTCTATTTGGACAACGTATCACAAAACACTCATTTTTGCATTTCCGTATATACGACTCAATTAGTATTCTGACTTTAAATTACTTAAAAATATAAAAAATTCTCAGAATGTGAACACTGTATTCAAGGCTTATGGATTCTTAAGAATTAATTTTGCCATGAACTCAACGTTTTAAAACAAACAAGATATGTGACTGCTTAAGACTCAGTTTTGATGCAGGGGAAGAACCAGTAAGTTGCATCAGTAGACTGGAAACATCTTTGACTTTTTTCTACCAGTTTGGGGAGCAAAGGAAGCAGTGCACCTGCCTCAAATAGAGCACATTCCCTCAGCACCTACTGAGTGTAAGCATAGTCTATTATAGTCATGGGCATTGAGACCCACGATCTGAAGGACTGTTTTCTAAGATGTTTCAAATGCACTGTTTTAAAGCAACAACTTACTTGTGCAGTGGAGAAATCGACAGCCTATAGCAACCACAAAAGCATAAGGAACAGCCACCATCCAAGCTCCTACTTAAGTCAGCAAGTTCAAGCTTATCTGTTGAATTCAATGTGTTTCTGAATTCTACGAAACAGATTACTTGGACACCGATCATGTCATCAACACGTGCAGTTCACTGCAGCTTACTGTGATTGTGACTAGCTCATCAGAGGTCATTGGATGGCAAAGAAACACGCTTTATACGTAGTATACAAATGCTTATCAATCTTAGATACTAATTAGAATTTTTTAGGCAGGCATACTGGGTGTGGTATTAATCTACGGAATAAACCCATTTCCAAAATGTACTTAAAGGTGAATACAAGCATCTACATCTTAGCCTTCCTGCTACCATTAAATACACAAAATAATCAAAATATGCCTAATTCAAAAACTTAAAATAATCTTATGCGATAAAGCACCAACCAGAAGTTCTTTTGACAGACTTGTTAGAAATGTGCTACTGACCTGTTGAGGAATAACAGTGTCTCTGTAGCTTGGGAGAATCTTCAGAGTGACACTGCCACTAATATTTTTCAGCAGTTCCTGCAATTCTTTTGGATTGTTTCCAACCTCATGGCCGTTCACCTCTTTAATAATGTCACCTACATGCAGAAGACCTTGTCGATCTATCATTCCACCATGAAGAATTCGTGCTATTACCAGATCATTGTTCTCAACTCTGAACGTAACACCCTGAAAGAGGTACGTGACACCTGGTTTACCACTGTTTGAATTTGAACTTCATTTTACCATTATCTCAAGCAAAAATATACAGGTATGGAATATTCTATCTACCCAGTGTAAACAGACAGTAATAGTTACTACAGTGTAAGAGTTCCTAACACACAGATAAGCATCAGATGACACAGTGCTTTCAGACAAGATTCTCATATGACTGAACAACTGTTTTGCTCTTAATTGCATGCAATCCTGTTGTTTTCTATCAGGACCAAACAGATGTTGTGTTAGTTACGATAGTCATTCAGCCTAGTGACTCCCTATTCACTATCCCATAATTTTTTAAAGAGAACAGGATGGACAACGCACATTTATCTTCTTATTTCAACCTCTCAATACTGATCCTATCACCCACTAAATTACACAACGTAACAGAAATGATTGAAACATAATGCAAGAAATCAGGTACATGCAAATGTTTTCACTCACACTTTAAATTAAAGACACACTCATCTTCAATTACTTACCAGTGGTTCTCCTGCTCTTTTGTGAATTCCAAGGATACGAATAGCATCTACTGGAACAATCTGGTTGTTCACTGAAGAATTATTGACTTCTGGGCTAGAAGGAGGGGAATCGTAACACTTTGAAGCCACAATATCATGTGCTTCCAAAAGTGACTGCAAAGGAACAGAAAAAGTCATTTTTTAAGTCATTAAATAACTGTTTGCAAAAGGATTAGTGATGAATAACCACTGAACCTGCCCTTTTGGGACCAGATCATAAAACTCTTGCTTCACATAGAATGGAACAAAAACTGACATACAGGTATTCACATGGACTGATAAGCCTACTGTCTTGGCAAATACGGTTTCTTTTGTAAATATAAATGCTTCTTCTTAAGGAAGTATAGGAAAAATTTAATGAATCTGGGAGGAACGTGTGATCTTGCAGGGAAGAAGATCGAAAAAAGCATACCTAATATAGTCTTTCACCTAATGAGACAGTATCCAAGCAAATGGTTAAAGTAAACAAACAACCCACTGCAAAAAAATGAAGATAACTCATCGTTAGATACTTGTGTTTAATGTAATAAAATCTTCCTCCACAGCAATTTGGATAATTACAGGTAGGCAAAGATATCTAGCAATCTTCAGAATGAGTGCTTTCTGCTCGCATAAAGCCAAGGCAGAATTCTAGCACCAAATGAATCCAAGTTGACAGAATTCACTTTCTGGAAGACAAGAGCTCAGACCTTATTGTTAACGGTGTTTTCACCAGTCCACATAAATAAATACAAAGCAAAAGGAGGAGACTGAAATAAACAGATCGACCTCACGAAGTTACGACAGCGGAGGCTTTCTGTGTTAAAGAGGAAAAGGGACACCCTATAGCCACCATGTATCATAGTTCCAGATAAAGCATCCTATAGCACAGAGGGTCTGATGGACAGATACAGAAGGAGGAACGAGTAGAGGAGATGCCTACTAGGCCTCAAAGAAGCTTTGTTTCAAACAGTGACCTGATGAGATACTGTCTTAAGTCAGATCACTGACCGGTGTCAAGCAAGTAGCTAAAAAGAGAACTCACACGGGTCTGACAGTGACATGCACATGCCAGGGGAAGACAGCAAGATACTAGAAAGCAGATCAGGTGAGCAGGGAACATTTAAGCAAATTTAACCATTTTGCTACACAGTCAGCTCCATCCTTCTGTAAGCCACCTCTAACCTAAAAGTTGTGCAACCATATTAGTGTAGTGCTAAGCTCAACATGCAACCCCTCAAAGTGTCACAAACTGAACAGTCATTTTAATGTGCTCATTACACAATGACGCTGCTGATATCTCAAATTAAGGTTAGAAGGAGGTACTATTTCACCGATTCTGCCCCTGCCATTAAGACTGTAAAGACAGCTGCTTATTGTGGCTGCTCTAATACTGTGGATATAAACCAAATCAAATTAAATAGGAAAAACAATAATTTATTAAAATGAAGCAGCTGTCAGATGGTAGCAATTTCTCATTCTTCATTATCCAAGACACATCCAATCCAGAAACCAGTAGAACAAATCTCTCTCTCTGCCAATGTTTGCAAGGAACACTTTTGGATCTTTCTACATTTCCAAAATGAAAACAACTAGCATCAATTACACATTACCACTGACAGAAACTGGTAGATGCACCAGTATGACACTTCCAGTTTTCTCTTCTGGTCACAGCTAAAACAAGTTGTTCCCAGGCTTTCTGGCCACAAAGCACTAGATTTCTCCATAACCATGTTTGTACAGCTCCTTGCCCTCAATGGTCATGTAGTTTATGGATTATAATCTGATTCACAGCCAAAGTAGACCACTAAACTAACAGTCTGTGTCATCCTTTTCAAATTAACATGCTCTGTAAGATTGTTCAGTTCTTAAATCTGATCCCATTCCACATTCTGATTCTATTTATTCACTCCGTTTTATGGATAAGGATGAATCCTTCACCTACTACTTAACTATCTCTCAGTCACAAAATCTTTTACCTGCTATTTACATGATGGCTGAGTCACAGGACTATCAGGGACAGGACATTGCTGCCCACAATTAGAAAATGGTTTCTTTAAGAAAAGTATTTTATTGGTTTCCTTAAAACAGCTTACTACCTTCCCATACCTAACTCTCAGTTCTGAAACTCAAGAATCTATACCACTTTACGAGACTGTTTCCAGCCAGCCGGGTCACGGCATACAGTCCTGAAGAACACTTGAACAAAGCCATCTGGCAACAGAGGCTATGGATCTGTATCCACTGCCAACCTACTCTCCAACATTTTATGTCACTCAGTTACTTTCTTATTTCAGCTATATGGTTGAGCGACCTGAGAAATACAGCTGCATGAACTTCACTTGTTTCTTTCTTACGGTATTGAAAAAAGTAGTATCTTGTGCTTCTGTAACTCCAGAGCTTCTCTGGAGTTTGCCCTTTCCACATACTGGTGCTAGAACACCTATAAAACCACTGCCAAAGTCTGCAAAACAACATGGCCTGAATAATTAACAACCATAAAACAGTTCAAGACTTCCTCCATACAGCATAGGTAAATGGACTGTAAACCGATGTAAAGGTGACTACCCGAGACTGGATAACTGTGGAAAGGTTCTCATGGAAAAAATGGCAAAGTTGCCAACTCTCTGCATATCACAAGAGATACTGCACAATGGACTTACAGCCCTGGACTTACAGCCACAACCATACTGTGGCAAACAGTATGGTGCCTTTGTGCAACATACTGTCGTAATGCATAAATTTAGAACATATTGACTTCTTTATAGTAGTTTTCTGTGGCTATACTTATTTGACAGGTAAAAAGAAAAATAAGTTTTAAAACAAGTAATTCAAAATTCAGTAAACAAAGAACCATTAAACTTCCAAGGCTCTCTACAATACCAAAGCCAAGTTCAAATTCAAAATTTTTTTTCCTAAAAAAATTGTCAGCACAATTGACACACGATATGAAGCATTGCCTGCCCTATACGATAACTACTTCCCTAGCTACGATCCAATAGAACAATTAAATTACAAATTGGTGGCTGGAGGGGGGGCAATACACAAGAGCAGAACAACTTTATGGTCTTGAATTCAGGACTCCTTTCCTAATTCTTCAGGCCTCAAAAAAAATTAAAATATTTCCATTCTTCTTTTACACACTATATATGTGCTAGTTTTCTCTGAAAACACTTGTTTAAATATTAGAACTTAATAAATGGCCTACAGGCCCCTAATGTACATGTAAAAAGATTACATTTTTAAAGGCTATGCTGGAAAAGTGAGGAAATCGTTATCTTGGAGAAATCAGGGGGCTGGTACAGAGGCATGAATATGTAAGAAAAATAACACTATATATTAACATCTGTCTAGGAGAGAACTTAAGATCACTTTTCTAAATGAAACATTTTAAAGGTATGATGAGCCATTATAAAGCTCAAAGAGAAAACATTGGCTGCTTTTCAGATTAAGTATTTTATTGCCAGCAGAATCTACTATTTGGGATGAATGGCTTGCATAATTCTTGGAAAGGTGAAAGTAACTGAACAAGCCCTTCCACAAGCAGCAGAAGCGATTCTTCTGCATGTTTAATTGCCCCAACGGTGTGATACTTTCAACTTCCACACTTTGACCCCAGAAAAGTTCAGTTAAAACTAAACTGGGTAAGAAGCGGAAGGGAAGAAAAACAAAGGAATGAAAGAAGAAATGAGACAAGGGAGGGAACAGACAGTCAAACATAATAGTATCACCACATATGCATCTGTACTCCAGAAGCCAGTCCCTCCCCAGTGTTCTTCTGTAAAAATGTGCAAAAGAAATGAAGTTCTGTAATTGGGTATTTTTGACACTAAATAAATTTAAATTATTTGATGAATTCAAATAGG
Organism: Chionis minor; assembly: GCA_013398295.1. Classification (NCBI taxonomy): domain Eukaryota; kingdom Metazoa; phylum Chordata; class Aves; order Charadriiformes; family Chionidae; genus Chionis; species Chionis minor. Next base: position 575,883 of record VZSF01002822.1, read on the forward strand.
CTATTGCACTGATGAGCTGTATACCACATTTGATACTTGTATGCCGAGGCAGGTTACAACTGTAAGATGATGCTGCGATAAAGTAGCACCGTTCATTTGTAAAACACAGAACCCGCCTCTCAAACAGTTACACAATAGTGTCCATGAAACTTTAAAAGAGTTAAGTCAAAGTGGCTTGTTTATACATTTACTGAACTGGAGAAAGGACGGAAATTACATTTTCTATAATTACAAATGACATCGTATTTTTCCTTTCTTCCTTACAGGTCCCTTCTGGCAGAATTTGAAATATGCCTCCTTGCACCAAATGAGGCAGAAAAGATAGCACTTACTTCTTGAGTGTTTAGTTAATTTCCTGTTTCCTTTTCAGAGAGAGAGATATGGCCTCCCCAAGTGTTAGAAAGAATATTGTATCCACAATTTGGTTTGCAGATTTTCCTAGAAGCTCTTCCAGAGGGGTCACAACTACAGTATCAGTTAAATAAAAACACTTAATCGAAACAGTACTACTTTGCCCTCAGTTGTCTTTGTCGCCTGCCTCCAGATGGGGAATGGAAGCACAAAATTAAGGGCCCAAAAGTACACCCTAATTTTAGGCTTCCAAACTGAATCACTGCTTTTTAAAAGTAAGTAGCTAGCTGCTTTTTGCCTGTATGCAGCAGCCAAAACGACTCATTGTTTCTCCAAATGAGACTCACAACTGGCACTTAGAAAATGAAAAAAAAAACCCCACCCAGTAACTTAAAGCTGCTTCAGACTTTTTTTGCTGTTTTTAAATGAACGCTAATTGTGACAGACTAAAAGATAGGTTACTTCTCCACATCTCAGATTTAACTATCTGAACCATCAAATAGTCTTTTCCTTTCACACCTAATTCTTTCTGTACAATTCAGGTTTTGCAGCAAATGAAGTAAGGAGCTGTAGAAATAGCTTATTTCTCTTACATACCCATGACTCACTCAAGACTACAGTGAGAGAAGCAGCATGCAATCTTGTTCATAGCATGCAATAATCATAACATGAATTTTTAAAGTGGGTTCCAAGGAAGAGTCAACAAACTGCAAACCAGTAAGTCTGACGTTGATACCAAACAAACTGGAAGATGTTTCCACAAAAAACAGAACGATTGGACAAAATAGATCACAGGAAAGCATCAACATACTTTAATAAAGGGAAGTTGTGCTTCTCAAATCTAGTTAAGTTCTTTGAAAGATTAACCAAGGATGGCAGCAAGGCAGTTACAGTTGATCGTATAGATCAATTTCCAAAAGGCCTTTATTGAAGTCTTTTAAAGAAGCAAAGCTACTATAGGACAAGCAGTAAGGCTCTCAATTAGATGGAAATATTGGTTAAAAGACAGAAAAAAAAATGGGTCCAGGAATATAGTAGCATTAGTTTTCACAATTCATGTCACCAGGGGATTTCCCACAGGCATCTGAGCTCATTTCTACACCTGCCAATACACTGACATGTCGGAGAAGTGATCTAGGAAACGGGGCTGAGAAATGAAATGACAGGGTTTGCTGCTGCTGCTGCTAAACAATTCAAGAAGTAAAACAACTGATTGTAACCTCCAGGAGCACCTCATGAGAAACAGTGTGAGCACAAGGTAAATGGAATTCATAGAATCACACAATCGTTTTAGGTTGGAAAATGCCTTTAAGATCACAGAGTGCAACTGTAAACCTAACAGTGCCAAGTCCACTACTAAACCTTGATCCTAAGCACCACATCTTCTAAATGCCTCCAGGGAGAGGAACCCAACCACTTCCCTGGGCAGCCTCTTCCAATGCTTGATAACCCTTCCAGCGAAGCAGTTTTTCCTAGTACCCAATCTAAACCTTCCCAACACAGACTGCAAGGGAAAACACAATCCTAATTTAGCGTATTAACTGACAGACTCAGAAGTGGTATCTCAGAGATGTAAACAGTACAACACCAAACAACCCATCTCTCTCTATGTTTACTGAGGCTAGATGTACTACTTCTTTACTAAGAGGGTGGTCAAACACTGGAACAGGCTTCCTAGAGATGTGGTCAATGCCCCATGCCTGTCAGTGTTCAACAGGCATTTTGGACAATGCCCTTAATAATACTCTTTAACTTATGGTCAGCCCTGAAATGGTCAGGCAGTTGGACTAGGTGACTGTTGCAAGTCCCTTCAAACTGAATGATTCTGTTCTGTTCTATTCTATTCACCAGCTGCTAAAAAGGCAAACCAAATACTAGGCATTTTTAAGCACTGAGTAGGAGATGCAATGGACATTATTACACCACTTCATAAATCCACACTGCTGTGAATGACTCTGGGAAGCTGTATACAAATTTGTTTCCCTTCCTTTTATTTATTTGAGACTGACAGACACACATATGCAATGAGGTCTCTCAAATTACGAGTAACATGGAAAAGCTGATTAAGAAAAACTGTTCACTTCCTACATGAAAGCAAGGGGTTATTAAGTGAAATTGATAAGGGGCAGTCTCAAAACCAAACCAACATTGTCTCCACTCTGCTGGGGGATATTGTAAAGCCAGATTTTTACATAGGTTCAAAAAATAACTGAACAAGCTGATGGAAGAGAACACCACCACAGGTGGATGATACCACTTCTCACTCAGAAGTCTGAGCAACAAATCACTAAATCCTCACAAAGCATTTTGGAAGGTATCACTGATGGCTTGTCCCAGCCTTACAGTCTTCACTAGATGCCTACTGCTAGGGACAGGGAAGGAAGAGAGAACAGATATTTGTTAAATGGGCCTTTAATGTACAATTAGGAAGCACTAACAAAATATCAGAGCAAAGCTGTAAAGTTAACATAGCATATATGCAATTTCAAGTCTGCTCTTTATATATCAAAACAGCAACAATTGTATAAGAAATAGCATAAATATTGGCATTTTTGTTCCTTAGCTACTTTGTAACTTTTAAATTAAATATTTAAGTTGCTTAAGCCTGAACTAATGGAGTAACTGACACCAGTATAATGTTTTGCCTCTCTGTAAATACACATTTCACTGCACAGGAATGAATGCTGTGTTTGCCTTAGTATTGGCTATTTACTCCAATTAAAATTCTTATTTGATTTCAGTCTCCTACAGGCCATTTCCAGACTCCACCACAAAGATTCTTTGCCCAGTTCGTCTCCGGTCTTTGCCATCTCTCTCCAGAGATCATTGCTACTGTGCCTTCCAAAAAATCAGTCTATTCCGGCACTTCACTTATTAAGTCCTTTTGATCTTTTGATTCATCCTCTTCGACTTGTCAGCTTTAGCTTCTCTATCTAACACAATGGATCTTTGTCCAGTCTGTCACTGCACTAGTTGGCCCACAATTCCAATCTTTTTGCATTTTAACTACCAATTCCTCCAAAGTCATCCTCCCTTTCTCCAGTACCAATTTCTGCTAAGGGATCAAAGACTGATTTGCAGGTTTATTTACCAGTAAGTCTCCAAATCACAGTTTTTGATCCCTTAGCTATGATGCCCTTCTGGACAAATAAGAGCACAAGGGAGGCCAACATACTGCTCTTCAGAAGAGGCAGAGGAACTGTCAGTGGTCAGAACAGCTACTACTTCAAAAGCTGAGCTCTTAAAGTGTTCCCTCTTCCAACAGGCCACAACACAGTTTGACAGCATTTCCAGTGTTTATCTATGTTCAGCGGTAATGCAACTCACTGCTGCGTTTGTATAATGTAGAACTGAAAATTTAAGAAAAAAACCCCATGTGTTTAAACTCATATACTCAAAAAATGTCTACAACTCTATGACCTGTCTATGACAAGAAGGACATTTATACCATTAAGTCAGCTGAAGCCTGTTGACAAAGTCCAGAATCCACCGTGCAGTCACAAACTCTAATCTCCAAGGGTCAGTAGAGAAGCTGGTAATAGACTGGCAGCTATGGAAAAACACCCGCTTTAGACAAGCATATGTCAAAACTTCACTTATGTTAAGTAGAGTGACAGTGAGAAGGATACAGAGGTGAGAGGGATGCAGAGTCTCAAGCTGCAGTGCAGATTGCATCATAGAAGAATCATGTTCATCCACTCTACAAACTGTACATCTTACACATGAGTATGGATGCCAATAGCTGAACCAAAGTGCAGTATGGCCAGTATCAGGAACTGAGACCACCTGGAGATGCTAAGGATGAAGCCTTTGGGGAATTGTTATGGAAACTCCAGTCATACAGAAAGTAAACGTTTGTCCAAGATTTGTAGCAGAAACTCCAGTGAATTTTAATATGAGTGCAGATATTCTTGAGATGATATCAAAGAACAAAATCATGCTCATTCTTAACCCCTCATGGCTTCTGTTTTACCCTTCATTTGGAGTAAAATCCTGCATATTAAAGTTTGCTACAGTTCAGATTTTGTTTCATTATTATTCCTAGATCTATATGTGGACACTGATACAGTAAGTTGGTAATATACAGTAAAAAAAGTGGCACCTGAAAATGAGGCTCCTTGAGTATTCCAACCAATTCTGCAATATTCTCATCTTTATTTACTAAGGGACTGATGTCTTCAAGAATTTCATTCACCAGCTCCAGGTTGTTGTCACTGACAGCCTCAAGTTTAGAATCTTCAAGTCGCTCGTGAGCCTGTAGGATTAAATATATAAGACTATACTGTAAATAAGTTTCAATTAGTTCCAATTTACAAACCTTTTAAATAATTTCTTGGTGCAACCTTTAGCAGGTAAGCCAGAAAAATTACATGTAGTATAATCCGTTACCTTTGTAACTGTTGAAGGATTTTGCATGCTTAAGTACATGACCCAGCAGACTTTATAAGCGGCACCTGTCAGAGATGCTTATATGTCCGTATTTCCTATACCATCTGTGCTATAGACACCAGACAGTCCTCTCTGAAAATGTAGTGCCTCACATCTTTTCTGCTTCGCAACCCAGTACAAGTGCACCTTCTAAAAGGATAAAAAAAAAAAGGAACTATGCAATCTGCTCAGAAAAAAATAAAGTCTGCAATAGAAGCATTTACCCCAGGTTCCTCCTGTTCAAACAGCAAATTCTAAAGGGAAGTCTGTGTAACTAAAGAAAATGCTAAAGAAAAGCCTGAGGCAAAGGCGGCTAGCAGTATCCTGGGCCGCACTAAGAGGAGCGCGGTCAGAAAGCTGAGCTCTACTGAGCACTGGTAAGGCCACACCTCGAGTGTGTACAGTTCTGGACATAGTGGAGATTCCAGCAAAGGGCCATGACGATGATGAAGGGCCTGGAGGCACCTCACATTTGAGGAAAGGCTGAGAGAGCTGGGAGTGTTCAGTCTCAAGAAGAGAAGGCTTGGGGGGGTGTGGAAATTATCAACATGTATGAATACCTGAGGGGAGAGTGCAAAAAGGACAGAGCCAGGCTCTTTTCAGTGGTTCCCAGTGACAGGACCGGAGGCAATGGGCACAAATTGAAACACAGGAGGCTCTGCCTAAACATAATGAAACACTTTGTGTACTGTGAGGGTGACTGAGCACTGGCACAGTCTCCCCAGAGAGGTTGGAGCCTCCTTCCTTGGAGATATTCAACAGCCATCTGGACACGGTCCTTCCTGGGCAACTATCTCCAGGTGACCCTGCTTGAGCAGGGCGTTGGACCAGATGCCCTCCAGAGGTCCCTTTCAACCTCCACCATTCTGTGATTCTGTGATAATTTTCTATCTCTTTCTAGAGCTATTGCTGCAGACATAATCCTTTCCTAAACACTGCAGATACTTAAATTCACTGAAAGGTAGGAGCTTTGAGCTGCAAGAGAAACATCCCACTAATCCAAATCCTTTGCTTATTTATTACAGGCAGTGCTGTCTCATAAAATTAGGGAATAAGAGGAGGCCAAAAATAACTAAGATTCTCAATGCACTTAATTAAGAGTTATTTACAACAGCATAGCAACAAGAAGTTCAAAAAAGAAGAATCACTTTGGAATGTAAAAGCACAACAAATAACAGATATATTTAAGAGTCATCTATATATGCTTCCCATATATTTAAGTCATCTATATATACTTCCCATATATATAATTTGAAGGTACGCACACACGTCTAATTTCTTATTACTGCTTTAAAACAGACGTTAAAATAAAATTTGGCTAAAACCAGAAAACTTTGTTTCCTGAAATCATCTGAGTATTAGATTCTACTTCGTATCTATAAAATGGTATTGCTGTGGGACTGAGATCAAACACTGGAAAGGCTAACTTAACATAGAGAAAGACATTTCAAACATTCCCCAACACCAACACGCACAAACCAAATGACCATAATCGCAAAGTCATAGGAAGCTTGGCACCTACACACATTCTCCTTAATAAGGGAACACTGTTATCTACATAATACATACAGTTAACATCATTCTTTTAAATTTACTTCTTTTACAGCAAGTAAAAACACAGATCTGTTGTCTTTTAAACACACTCCAACCGCAAAACCTTTGTAAGATGGGAGAATATGGGTTACCTTCTTTTTCACTTATTTTCTTTAAAATACTACCACAAACACAGAGTATAATCTAAATACAAATATCCTCACCCTTCACCCCAAAATCAAGGCCATGTATGTACTGGGGAACAGAAAGCTAATCAGTCAACAACATCTGATCCTGTAATATACTGAGGAAAAGCAGGATATGGAGTGGTATGAATAATTTAAAAAAGAAAAAAGAAAAAAGAAAAGGAATATATAATTTATATAATACACTTTTTTTTATTTCAGTTCATCATTTCAGAAACAGTGATACTGAACCGAGTCTTTTGATTCATTCAATATTCATTATACTTGCCAAATGTTCAAATAGTAAGGCTTTTGCCTCCAACAATCTGACATCCTAAATACTGGGCTAAATGTTTATAGATTACTCCTAAGATGTTTCCTTGGTCTGGGTTAGGCATTCACCTGGTATGCCGCATGCTATGCTGCAATACTAAACGCAAGAGGATGTCTGCAGAAAAGAAGGTAAAGTTTTGAGGTTCAAAAACATAGTGAAGGATCCAGGAGAAGATGATTTTGATACGACATTTTAGTAGCAAAACTGAGGAAAATTCATGCATATTCCAAATTCAACAACTGTTTTCAAAAAAGCATAACAATTCTAAAGGCTAGTTAGGACTGAGCACAAACACAAGTAAATGAAGGAAAATGCGTTTTACAGTGATTACAGTTACTTCCCCTTTCCCCTATCACACACTAAAGAAAGGAAAGATACAGTAAAAGAACCCTATCTGGAAAAAAAAAAAAAATCTGTAATTTCTACCTTGATGCCTTTATTCTAGACAGGAAAAAGTGTCAAATGAACTTCGTACAATTTTAAACAATTAGCCAAACTGTGCACTGCAAAATATTATAAATTAACTTCTATGCTTATTGCTTGCCTTCATTTTTTAAGGACTGAAAAGAAAAAATAAGCTTGCATGCTCATGGCACACTTCCCCAAGTTTCTTTTTGTCCTTTTTGGGATACTTTACGTAATGATTAGTGTTAATAACTGACTAATAAAGGAAAATTAAAAAGCTTTTACATTTCTGGCCTGATCTGAAATGAATCTGCTTAAATAATCTGACCATCTCAGGGTCCTGAGAATTGCCTATTCTGTTAAAACTAGCCTTTCTAATAGAAAAAAAAAAGTTTTATGTATTTTTAGAGACAAATGGATCAATATGAACTACATATACTTCCCAAAATGTGTTGTCATTTTGATCGTGTCCTTATTTAGCTCTGCTGGTTAGGACTGAGTTTTTGGGTTTAATTTCAAAATAATTACAAAAGAAAATATGAGTGAGGTCATGCCATATGAACACAATTAAAAACTTCCAGCATTCTAGATAAAGGAAGTTTATAGTTAAGAGTCTGTTTCCATTGCAAGCACTTTTTTACATCTGCTAGTCATTAAATTCCACATAATTGTAATTGGCCATTAAAGCACAAATTCTTGATAGGAAAAAAATGCTTTGCAATGAACATTTTCTTCATGATAAATACTAAATTGAAGATGATGTATGCAGCAGATACAGAAGTTGGAACCAACTAAGTAAGAAAATGCTTTTACTTACTCTAGTAAATTCAGTACACAAATCTTTCCCTCAGCAGTTGTCTCACTATCAGATGAGACACAACCATTATTTCTCAGTTTATTACTGTGTGATGTCTTCCACTTACAACCATTTTTTTTAACAGTTGAACAGAAGTAAATTCTTATAAGAATTCTTATGAGAAGTTTTCCTTTCCAGATCTTTATACCTAGCAAAATCCCTGCACAACAGTCCTTTAGCTTTACAGGATATTTCATGCCTGCCCAGAGGGCATTGCTTTCAGAAGTCTATTCACATTACAGAGACAGCTACATTTAAATTAGCTGGGTTTTCCTCATGGAAGAAGCTTATTTTTACAAGATTAAGAAAGAATATAAGACCTTTGCACATTAACTGCATCTCCTAGTGGCAAGATCAGCTACATTATAATTAGAGTCCAAACATTATTTGTAAATATCACTTTACATATTTATAATAGATGGTAGCAATCAATAAATACTAGATTTTCATAATGGAATACCAAAACTAAGGACAGCCCTTGTCTCAGAGATCAGACAACCAATGGTTCCAGCATTAATCTGAGATCCAGGAAAGGGCATGGAAAGAAAATTTCACTGGGCTGATCAGAAAGTTGTTTTGAGCCAAGGACAAAAAGAAAACTTGTTTAAGCCATGGGAGAAAGGTTATTACTCTCGCTCTTCATCTTTGGCAAAAATGCTGAAAGTCAGAAGGCATATGGGTTTTGCACACAACAGTGGTCATGAGACTATAATAAAACCAACTGCTTCTAATTTCAAGTATTTTGACTTTTTCTTCATAAATAATGTTACCACATTATTTCTGGAGTCTCTATAAATTTTTCTCCTTCCTCTAGAATCTTCCATATAACAATAAATCAGCGTGCAATTAAATGACAATATACCAAATCTTCAAGAACTCCTTCAAGTCTTTTAATACGACGTATCGTACATAAAAGCCATTGTTAATAACTCGATCCATACTCAGCATTCACACAATATTTTAAGACTGAAAATATTTTGAGATTCTACTCAGAGCAGCAAGTTCAAATACCTTAGCAAGTGATCTTACAATAGGATTTTCCATAATTCCTTTAAGAAAAATCAGGTCTATTTCTTCAGCGCCTGTTGATGTCGGCAGATCAGTAAGGTTATCCAGGACCTGCTGCATGGCTGCTGACAAAACAAAAACAGAAATTAAGTACTGACCAAAACAGGCTTGCATAAATAGCAAAAAACTCTGGAAAACAGCATAACATTAACTTTTGAGACGTTAAGCAGCCAACTACATCTATTCAGAGCAAGAAGACAGAATGGAAAAATAACTTTTGTTTGTTTGAAAAATGGAAATAAAGGACCTATATCAAAATCCTTGTCACCACAATCACCTTGAAACCAGGCCTAGCACATTCCTTTCAAGATGCACTACTTAAAGATTGAAAAAAGCCAAACAAGCATAAACTACGTGTAAGGTATGCATAATCTTCCAAATACAATAAAGGTAACTCATTCATGATTCTCTTCATCTCATCGCTCTTTCAGAGGAACTTTTCAGCCCTCATACATACACCAACCAACTATAAGTTTTATAATGTTGTATAGGCAGATGTCACCATTTTTAAAATTAACACACAGTTCCAAACCAATTTTTTTTTAACCAAAAATTTGCTTCCAAGGAAGCTCTTATCTTGAAGACACTTGTGTCCATCCCCAGCCATCCTTTACAACCCGTTTTGACTTATTGCCCTCCAGCACTAAGTGTAGATGGTGCAGATGCTACCATCAACCTGGCACCACACCACGCTGCAATGGGAAGTATATTCTACAATGTCAAACGTATCATGCATGCCCAGTACCCTCAGTACCAGTAGCCAGGAGATCTTCCTGGCTGTCTACAGACTCACAGAGAGAACTGCAGCAACTCGGGTGAGTGAACAATCCTGCCCAAGAAGTAGTCAGACACTCCTGCCATTCCAGCTGTCTTGCTCCATGACATCATTGAGGTGAGCGATGAGAATTTATTTTATAACTGTGTGCTTCACCGCTCTCATTTAAGAAAAAGTTGAGCAAAATAGATCTTTTATGTTAGACACCAGGTTCAGTATGTTCACGAATTACAGAGTTCCTGTGCGTCTGGGCATGTGTGCAGCTGCCCTTAGCTGGGATCACATCAGCTAGCCCCAAGCTTGCAGACATAAACACGTGCCAGTTTAGGCTGAGCACAAAGGGGGCACCACCAGAGACAGTTATGATGTCCTTCACAAAGTAAATGGTCATTCTTTCCCTGTTTTCCAGCATACGACTAAATATTCTTATCTTGCAATATTATCTTAGTAGTGAATAACCTACCCTGTTCTTGTTTTTACTTGTATTCTTTTTAACTCCTGCAAAGTTATATGTGCATGCTCAAACAGACACATACACAGGTATACTAAAAAAATTTTCTGTTGAGATCCTCAATAAGCTAAAAAGCACTAGAACAACCACTGTGTACTGCAGTGCTCCACATGTTGCATAGCAGCATATATCAAGAGGATTAGAAAGCCTATATGCCCCTTCTCCCACACAGGAATTTACCCTTAACTTTCCTCATTGCTTTATAATGAAAGCTATTATGAAACACTGCACAGTAACAGAACAAACAGCATTTCTCAACACCTACTTTCTAATTTCAATTCTTCCTAGAAAATTCCATCCCAATAAAAAATTTTCTGGCCATTCTTTCTGTCAAGTGAAACCAACTTTTCAACAATCAAATCATCTTGTGTGCCACATTTTAACTACAGCAGTGTATGTCAAAAGACTGCATTTTAAAAAAATATGTTATAACCATACTTCCCGCTTTCAAAAAGTGAATCTTCTGTGAAACCATGAGTAGGAGGGAAAATGACACTTACTTTACGCTTTTAGATTTTGAAGCAATATTATTTCTACTTTATAATAGACAAAGTGCTGTTAGCAATCACACATTACATAAAGTCACCAAATCAATCTGTAAATACTCCACATCTTCCTCAGACTAGGTATGTCCTGTATCTTGACTAGTTCAGCTGCAGATACAATTGCCTTGTTTTACATTTTCTCAGTTCCCAGTTATAGATTCATCACTCTTAATGCAGTTATGCAAGCGATAGTATTTGCAGAAGTAGACAGATGTTTCTAGCTAATTTACAAAGTGCACTGGGTGCTGCATAAGTACTGCAAGTGTTATAATAATAAGCTTTCTTTACATTTTTAACAGTTATGAAAACTGTTTTTAAGGGACTTCAGGTCAGTGCTTTTTTTTTTCATAAATAATCTTAGTGAAAATATAAAGCTTCCTTCAGGTCAATGCACCTCAACTTCCAGTTCCAATTCCAACACTTGATGCTGACAGAGGCATGCATGACAAAGACATTCCTTATATATCTCCATGTTAATATGTTGTTTCTTACATAAGCCTTTCAGAATTCTACCTCTTAGAAGGATCAAATTAAAAAACTAAATCCCTACATAAAAACTTTATCATCAAGGAAAAACCGTTGAGAGCAACATTAAGCTTCACAAGAATGACTTTCAAGCTTCGTGCAGTGAGACAGGGTATTTTCAAATGAATGCTTTATTTAATAAAGGTTTCACAAATTATAGCATCAAAACTGCTTAACTATATTTTAGCATTCTTGGCAAGCAGCAAACATCATCAACATGCAGAGTTCAAAAAATTCAAAGGCGGACTTGCATCTGAGGTGATCAAACCCAAACCCATCTGTTTTCAGAAATGGCTACCTTTTGCTGCACATCTGATGGTTGCCCTCTGTCATGGCACAGCCATCATGGCAAGAGTCTTCTCAGCTATAAACAGTGTTGCCTCAATATCAGAAAGAAACACAAAAAGGCAGGCATATGTAAGTTGAGATAAGGCACCTTTACTCACCCTGGATTGTTTATGTCTGAACACAATGTGGGTCTCTAATGCCTCAGTGTAGCTAGTTCCCCATCTTAAGGGGAACATCATTTTAAATAGCTGAATAAAAAACTAATGCTGTTAATCCTCCTTTATTTTAACCAGCTACAAAGTTAAGTAAAAAAATTTTGGCACTAGAGAAAGCTTTAAGAAGCTTCAACAAAGTCTTTGCACCTATTACCTAGCACACGGTAACTAGAAACTAGAGCAATGTTTATATGCTTCACTGTATTTCACTGCTTTATGTTCACCTGGCAAAAAAATTCAGGACAAAATGTTGTTTTTCAAAAAGTCATCAGAGCATCTTCCAACAGGAATTATATCAACTGCTTTATTTAAAAAGAATAGAGAACAATATGTGGGTACTTTTTGTGACAGACTAGACTGAGCACTTTATTTTCAGTGTTTTACATTTATTATGCAAGTCATGGACCAGCTTCAAACGTTTAATGTGAAATGCGAATATTTGCTCACATGTGAAAATAGCTTTGAAAGTCTAAGCAACATATTGACCTACATATGTTTTAGGTATTCAGACATGTACTTTCAATTTGATTTATCCAAAGACAATTGCGGGGTAGGGTGGAAGACATTTTGGTAAATGTATTATAGACCCTCTCTCTATGTATCTAATCAACAGGCTTTTGTTTATTCATTTTTAGAGAAAAAAATCTTATTCAAATACCAACAGCAGGAGATATGTTGTTTCCGGGATTAATTATAATGATCTTTCAGAATAATGTAGATACATATGACATTTCAAGTAGCAGTCTTTGAAACAATTTCACTTTTTTTTTACCCCTGGGACAAAGCCACCTTAGCTCTTTTAGAAAAGTATCTTATTTTTGAGCAGCAGGCACAAAAGTTGAAGATGTAAGTACTCACATAGAAAAGTTTTACTTAAAAGATCAGGTCCTGTCAAGCAAGAAACAGATGGAACTAAGGAGTTTAGAGGCTACCAAATACCCCATCAAAAACTGCCTTTTGAGCCTCCGACCTCTTCTCTGGCAAATCTGCCCTTGAAATGTTGATAGAAGCTACTTGCTGGGGCGGTGGTGGGGGAAAGCCGGGGAAGACTTGTAGAACTTACATTTAAGTCAGGCATACAAGACCTAAGCACTACAGTGAACAAACGCACAGCCTGGTAAGCAGTCAAACTGCATAAACCAGGCTCGTCAGGAGTGCTCCTCATTGCTGAATACTCTGGTGTCCCATAAAAACTATATGTGTGCTTTCCCTTTGGTGGAAAATTAATTGGGTCTCTTGCCTCTCCTGTCCCATCTTTTAGAGGAAACTGGTAATAACATACTAACTTTGAGAGCTCTACCATGTATCTCCTTCCTCTCTCTGAAGACAAGCCATCTTCCATATTCAGAGACCCATCTGGGTAAAATTTTAAATTCTCATCACAACACAAAAGGACTTGCTTTTGTGAGGATAGCATGAGATAGGCATGGTTGACTACAATGGTTAACAAAACCATCTAGGAACACACAAATTACAAGAAACACACATTGACAACAGCCTTCAGACAGAACAGGAGGAACTGAGGAGCAGGAAAAGGCTCTCAGTTGAGGCAAGGTGTTGAAATGCAGGGATTCTTAGGAAAAAGTGACAGCAGAACTGAATTTGAGCTGGGACTCTGAAGAAAAAAAATCAGATTACAATGGGACACCCTCCACTCCAGCCCCTGGCTTTGGTGACAGGAAACACACATAGAATTCATTTCCATAGTCAATTTTCAAAGAACATCTTCATAACCATATAAAGTTTAAAGCCTCAAGCAAGACTCAGCAGGAGCGTACTGGTCTGCTGTGTGCATGGATTGAACAATTTAATCCTACTATGCATATGACCCCATACTTAGAGAAACTAGTTTGTCATTTGAATCCTGTATCAAAAAGGGAAAAGGGAGGGAAAGAGAAGTTAATTGATCTCTATAGCAAACACAGTGCATCCTGAGGCATAAGAATACAGGAATTCTACTTATGAATGCAGAATTCACTAACCAGAATTAACTCCTCCTAATTCACATATAGCTTTTCAGAAAACCAAAGGATGCGTCAAAGGTTTAACCTACATACTGTACCTTATAGTAGTAAATTCAGATCAAATAGAAGTAAAAGATCTCTCTCTTCTTGTATTTATAAAAAAAAGACAGGTTTTCACCAAGCTCTCAACTGTGACTCTTTATCAAATTCGATTTTACTCTTTCTTTCAGTGTCTAATTCTGGTCTACATTAAATCTATGTAAAGGAAAGAGGAAGAATACATTTAAATAAATTTTCCAGATTTGCAGACAGAAGACAAATGTGTCACTGAGGAAAACTAAAGCTTTCCAGAGTGAATACCTTGCACTAAGGTTTTTTAGCTCAATTTCATTTTATTAGTCTCCAAACTTACAGACTAACAGGAATTAGAAGACAATTATGTATAATTTATTTAAATAAACATATGCATATTTATTTCCACATGACCCACTCCTTTGGCTAGGAAGGTATAATAAATACCTCAAGGACTACTGGTGAGGCTGGTGCTCCACACAAAGTCGAGAAAGTTAAAGTCTTGTACATACATAAACTTTGGAAACAACTTCCTGTGTGATTTAAAATCTTTTCAAGTGGGATGTATCCAAAAGAAAAGTTTCACAAGACACTGAACATGCATAGACAAAAGAAGAATCATTTGTAACTCATAGAGCCCTTAACCAATGACAGCTGTTTAATTTTTTTCCATTTGTATTCATCTTTAAAAAAAAAAAAAAAGGATTTATGCTTTCACACACTGCAGGAAAAAAAAAAAAAGTTATTTTGCATTGGCCACTTCTCTCCCTGGTTACAAATTATAACACTTGGCAGCCTAGGTCTGAGAAAAGGAGTAGCTATGAACAAGTTAACATTCTGAGCTAGTACAAACAAGTTCATTCACTAACAGACTATTGACCAAGAATACATGAAACACTGACAAAGCCCCCTGTTACTACTGTTAGAGAAAGTTTCAGAAACCAGGTTTTAAGACAAAAGTCTCTGGGAAAGCATTATGCAGTGAGCACATAACAACATTACGTTTGCATTTACACAGCAGAGATGTCATTTAGAAATACCTCCAGAGAAGCACTATAAAAGTGATTTACCATGGCAGTTTGGCACCTCTGCTCCTCTACGCCAGTCTACAAGTCAGTGACATAATCCCACACAAGGTATGCATGTGTTGCTTTCTGTAGTAGGGTACGACAATACTTGGGCTCTCAAGCATCCACAGACTTTGCATGTACATCAGTGTGAGGTTTTATCCAGGCTATTTGACAAATAATTGCCAAGAAGACAGTGTTGGGCCAATGCAGCTATAACCCTACTGATAGCCACCTTAACTCAAACATTTCTGGGCAGCAATCCATTGTAACATCATGTAGGCACATTTTCTAAACAAGACCCCTTTCTCATTCAGTAAATACAGTGGCTCTCCTCTAGAAAGACTGTAAGACTGCTTAACGAAGGAAGCAGTTGTCTGCAGCATGCATACTTTACTGACTGCAGAATCAGAGAAATGAGTAGAATATATGGCAGCGAAGGAAGGACAAAAGTCTAATTCATAAGAATGAATGCTCCTCTGAATATTCAAATTCTACTCACTGAATTTTTGCACGTTGAAAAGAAATAACGTAAGTGCTGAGAAACATTTACTAATTTTTTTTACTCCATTTTCTCCAAGTCTCCTAGCAAGACAAGATTGAGCTATTTTAGGATAACTATAAATAGAAGCTCGAGCAGTCCCTACCCTTATCAAACCTAGCTCAACCACATCTTACATGCCCATTTTTTATGATTCTTAAGGTCACAAAAACTACAGGGAAGAGCTAACAACTCTTCCCCATCCCAAACACTGTAGCCATACTTGTTTCAGGCTGTGAAGTTTGTCTAAAAAAAGATGAAGCACAAATTTTCTGATGAACAGATGGACCTCACAGCTGCATCTTTTGGAAAGAAAAGCACTATTTTAAAATTATTTCAGCAGAGATAAAAAGGGAACAAAGTATCACATCTCCCAAACCAGCTGAATTAAAAGGTTGTCTTACTTAAATTTATATATTGTGACCAACAATAAGATACTGATAAGAGATACACTAAAATTGAGTACAGAGGAAATTGTGTTAGACTTCTCTTTCTTAAAAAATTGTAAAGAAAAAAATCTCAATTTTAAAATACAAAGGCAATTAACTTAACTTGATGCTCACTAACTAACCTTGGTGCTTTGAAGATAAGCCTATACAGGTATTAAATATTAGCAAGTTTTGTGACATTTTCTATTTAGAGAAAGGCTGATGCAAGCTTCAGGCACAGATGATGATTAACTGAGGAAGCATACGCATACACACACGCAAACATGCTGAATATGTCTTTTCTGACAGAGAGAAGCTACTCATATAATGCTTTAAGCTGGACAGGTCTAAATCCCACAGTTGAAAGTTCTGTGCAGCAAACAAATGGTAGGACAGCAGAAACCTGCATGGGATTCCTCTTTTGTAGTCCGAGCCACCTAATGAATTTGCTTCTTCATTATGGCATTTGTGCCACACCGAAAGAGGCAGGATGGTTTAAGATGCCTTCAGAAAGGTTCAGGAGATGCAATTGTTTGAAAAGAATTCCCCTTCCCACTTTTCTGCTTAAACAGTTTTCATGCTGCACAAATAAAAATGTAGCATTTCTTTCTGAATTACAGCATATACAATTGTTTGAGAGTAATCCATTAAAACAAACGATTACTAAAAAGTACACATTTTCTTCCCAGGAGTATTCAGGAAAATAATTGGATCAAGTATGAAACCTTACCTTAAGCAGGAAGGGTTGCCACGAGGTCTCTAATCCAACCCTCATGCTTTAAGAAGGGAGAGCTATGAAAGCACACCGTGTTGCTCAGAGCTTTACCCTGTAGTCTTGAAAAACTCGCAGGATGGAGACTACGTAACTCTTGCCAAATCCTTCCACTACTTCCTAATGTTGAAAAAGGTCTTCCTTACCTACAGCCTGAATTTCTCTTGATTCCATTTATGTCATCTGTCTCTCATCCTCACTGGAACCAGCTGCCCACAGAAGTTGTCAAGTGTCCATCCCTGCAGATACTGAAAACCCAACAGACATAGTCCTGGACAAACTGCTCCAGCTGATCCTGTTTGAGCAGGGGGGTTGGGCCAGACGATCTGAAGAAGCCCCTTCCAGACTCAATGATTCTGTGATTCTGTAATTCTTTCCTGGCATCCTTCATTCAGATGGAAAGCTTTGTCCACTACTACTACTCTTCGTGAGCTTTGCTATATACTCTTTGACACCATGTAAATACTAGCTTTAAACAACTACTGGAAACTCATATTGATACTATACTGAAAGACAGAAATCTCCCTGCTTTCTGTAATAGAAAAGGCCCAGTTTAAACCCATAAACACCATCAGCTCAGTTATGGATGCTTGCAGTTCCCCAGGACAGCTTAGGCAACATTGAAAAAGCTATGCTATCAGTGGCTGTTTTGAGCTAAATGTAAGAATTTTCACACCATTAAAAAAAAAAAAGCAGATCTATGCCTCCAAATAATTTATTAATTGATACTACATTGCTAATATGCTGTTTTACAGCTTCTAAATACTGCTCATCAGAAACTTAATAACTACACCAAGTCTTTACTGAACCTCTGAACATCACCACTGCCAGTTACCAACAAATAAATAAATTTACTTCCAGTTTCTGAAAACTTCATACATTCCCCTAAATATATGAAGCTTTTGCTCTAGCTGACTATTTGCATTAGTCTTCCTAAAAGGTAGTACTAAGGAGCACATTTTGAAACCAGGTCCATTTCCCCTCTAAATTATATATTATGCAGTTACGATAAGGCACACCTTAAAGGAAACCAAAACTTTTCCTCTTGCTATTACAAATGTTCATAAGTTACCATTTGGAAGAAATAATATTTGAGGACATCTTTGAAAAAATCTTCAAAACATAAGTATTTCTCTGCACCTGCCAAGTTGCACAAATATGAAGGCCAAATATTCCAGACATTGGAAGAAATTATTAACAAGCATTTAAGTAATCCAGATATCTAAATCTGTTGGAAGCAGTGGAGGTCAGTGGAAAGAAAAGGAGGTACTCTGTACTTTTGAAAGCTTATACCTACAGACCAGACAAGTAGAGCTGGGTATGTAAAAGCTTCCATTGTAGAAAAAAAAAAAAAAAAAAAATCAAGTGTTCCAAGAGGAGAGAAATTAAAAACAGTATTGTGCCTCAAATTACAAGCAGCAGTTGCATCTGAAATAAAATCTGAAAGAATTTAATGCAAAAGCTTCAATTACCATACAGCACAAACTGGAGTGTGTAAAAGCAAGTCAACTAAAAGCTTTTTTAAAGGACTGATTTTTTTTTTTTAGTGTTCTTACTTTTCAGCTACAGACATTAGGAAAGTATGTATTGATGTCACACAAAGACTGCTGTGCTTTAAATGAATACTAGGATATGCCCCAGGACAAATTTCAGTTTTGGTGAACAAAGACTGTACTCCCTTAGCTCTTAAACTACTTCAGAAATTCAGGTACGAGAGGGTATTTTCAAAGTGATTTTTAAAAGAAAGCAAAATACATTCAGTGGATATGCAGTCTAAGATACTACTTTGTACCCAGAGTTCCAGTACAAATTCACTAAGTTTCATGATGTATCCTGCACTCCGCTCAACTTATACAACAGGCTGAACTTACTGGATCACATCAATCATCTTCCCTGGTATTTTGCAAGAAACAGCTGGATGAAGAAACCTGTATTCTCTGCAGTCACACAGACAATTAATGCCCGTATTTATGAAGTCCAAAATGCCAGCATAACAGACACAACAAAGCAAGCACAGCTTTTGAAGTATACCTTTCTCTGTATCTTAATTTTTCAGCTCTAACATGCACCCTTCCAAATGAATCAAAGCTTTGTATCTCTATTTCTGTCACAGGACTCAAAATTACTTATCTGCTGCAGGGTGACAGAGCCTGAAGACAGTGTAACTGACGGACAAAATACTAACAACCTAAGTAAAGACCGCAGTTACATACCCAGGAGCAAGTTACGTGTAAGCAAAAAATAATTCAGTTTATTGTACCACTTTTCTTGGTGGAAAAGTTGGTGAAGTCATGCAGAACCATCCATGCAATTTTATCCCATTGATAACTTTACTTTAAGGCCAACTGGAAATCAGTGAAGAAATCTTACAAAATCAGATCCCTTCTTCATACAAGTACTAAATTTAGACCTGAAGAGAAAATAGTCAACACACTTCCAAAGGGAAAGGAGAATTCCACTTTAAATTTTATGCGCTTTCATCTTGTTACTGGTCTTCAGTCAACATTGTCATAGTGAATAAAGGTGAGCTGTGAAAATTCCAAGTTGTACGTTTTGCCCTACTTCTAAGAACAGGCACCCCAGCAGCAACAAAACGGAAAGTTCAAGTTCTGTTATAAACATGCTTCTTCAGCCATTCACACTTCCATCTAGGCACCCTATGCATGCATATTTTCAAAGCAGTAAGTTAAAATGCACAAGGATTGAGAAGTACTCTACTGTTAGTGTAAATGTCATGGCTCAGATCAATACTTACACAGTTATTTGGTAATGTGGTTTGGGCGTGTCTGCAAACAGGACAAGGTACTTTCAATACACAAAACTGGATACTCTGCTACACTGCAAAGTAATACCATGCACCTCCAGAGGCCCACGATGAACCTAAGCACTAGCGATCTTGTTGGTTCCACTGGAGTTTGTGCCTCAGAGGTGCTTGCATCCTTCCATCTGAAAGCACCTGATCATTCAACAGAATACCAGTAGGAAATCATCAAAAAAATTCCACACTTCAGACACCTGAGCGTTTCCTTAAGCTTGGTTAATAGGAAATTTACCTTACACAATTCTTTCTGCTCCCTGTTCTTAACCCAAATTATTTCCAGCTACCAAACAATGCCTCAGTTTTCATTCTTCTGACCTAGAGAGGGCAATTTCTCCTCTCCTATGTAATAAGGTGATTGGGAAAGCAGCAAGCTTGGCATAATTCCTGGGTACCTCTTCCAGTCTGCACCCTTTTTTCAGTAACTCAGAATTGTGCAGAGTGTATCAAATGAGTCTTATGAGTGCCTTGCACAACGTCATTAATACTTCCCTTTCTACTGACACCGATAGCTCATGAGATCTATTTTGACTTTCTCACAGTTACATCATACTGTCAGCTCAATCTACTGGTCTGTCACAAAAGAATATAAAATACCATTCTGTCTCTTCCAAATCTTAAATTTGTAGCTGAACAAAGTGTCCTCTTCCTTAAGTGCAAAACACTGTATGTATATTTTGTCCCACTGCTGTTACTCTAGGCTTCAAGTAAGTTTTTGGCACTTCGGTTTTGACCCTCTCTTGCTTCAGTGATAATGCTTTGACAATGAATTTCACCAAAACCCACCTTTCCTCCAGATACTACAGCTGCTTTCAACACTACCTCCGTCTATAGCTTTAAGTGTAGGAGACACACTGAGGAATTATAACAATTAAGAATTTTATGATGAACGGTTTTGATATCGAGTGAAGTAAAGCTGTATTAACACTCACATTTATTCACAACAGCAGAATACTTTTTGAAATGAAAGCATCAAAGCACAGCAATTTCAAATTCTGTTTGCCCCATTACGATGCTACTCCAAAAAGTACACCTATGCGCTTTTAAGACATCATACCCATATATTAAAATTTCATGCATGCCCTGTTTCAGATTCCTGGTATTGTGAAGTGTTTAATTATCACTTCCAACCTAAAACATTGGAGTTTTTAAACTAGCTCTGCATCAATGCAGATATAAAAATATTTTTATTTGAGGTTCTGTTACAGATGCTGTACAAACATTTGGAAATTGCTCAATTCATATGCAGAAACCGAACATAAGACAGCTTCTTAGAGCACAAAATAAATTAAAGCACTTTAGAAAAGATATAGACTATCTCAACACATTATTTAATAAAAAGTGATTTTAATTTAAAATACAAAATATATATTTGGCTATTATATTATTATAACTACCCCATTTTTCTAGAAAGAAAAAAACCCACCCTGCAAAACTTCCAAAGGGAAGTTTTCAGTTAATTCAAAGTCTACTTAATTTCACTGAAAGTTTTCCTCTGCATCACAACTTGCAAGTGAAAAATTTAAGACAGGAGTGAAACTGTAAAAACTATAAAACTTAAACAAAATTATCTCTGGCCCAGGACCTCACTTTTCAATTTTACATGATTACCCAGGACTTTTTCCAAAGGTTTCATTTGAAGCGCATGCCTAAACTGTAATGCTCCCACTTCCACTAAACTAATCCCTCTTATGCAAGCACTCCCCATTTCTGCCCAAATAAATTTATTAGGAAGTTGTAAAAGCAAGTTGCTAAATTAACAATGTTATACTTTGGGGTGACTTGCAACAGGAAAAAAAAATATATATTAAAATGTTTTCTCTAATAGCTTTGTCATATGATGCAGTTCTTGTTTACTCCAAGGACACAAGGTAAAGCCTTATCTACAAAGAAAATTTACCAAAACACACTTGGAATGTTAGTAGTGATGCAGCAGTCAGAAAATGGCTTTTCCAAATTTGTTTGCAGAACAACATTGCTGATGGTTTTAAATGGTGAAAAATACCACATAAAACGTTTGTACTCTAATACAGAGATGGCAAAACACGATGGCATGTTAAATGCTTACTTGACCCACATGAATGCCCAAAACGCATCTCTTACTAAGGAAGTCACTGCAATTCTATTCTAAACTTTTCTTTCAATTTAGTGCAGTCAAAATTTACACAATTACTTATTCATTATCCTTAACAGTTACCTTCCTTTAGTGCTCTGAAAGGTATGTTCACAAATCCTGGAAGAGGAATAAAAAGATCACCTTGATACTCAGATCGTGAAGGAAACTGAAAAAGTCCATGAAGGAAGTAACACTGCACTCAGTCATGTGTTTCACCTCCTAGACCACTTCCCCACAACATGCTGTCAGGTTTTATTTAGGATCACAAATGCCTAATTGAAAGTGGGAAACAATAACAGGGGAATAGTTATTTCTAGTCACCTTGGAACAGCTCACTAAGAACTACATGTTTATAAGAAAATCACCACTTGGAATATTCACCACCTTCACTTTCAAGTCAGTTTCCAACTTACTGCTATGAACACTGAATGACAATGTTCTGTGTTTTATAAGGTGGACACAGACACAGAAACTGCAAAGGGTATCTTCAAAATGGCACTTTGCACTTGTACCTGCGATGCATGCTGGCAAGTCTGAAATTTTCTACTCTATTTCCTGAGAATACCAAGTTCAGTTTCATTAAGTTTTGCCTAAGAACTTCTGAATTTTCAGTCAGGTACTGCGTCACCACAACTGAAGCAAAACTTTTAAGTAAAGGCTTACAGTGAATAACTTGCAATCAAATAGTTACAAGTTTCCCAAATAAACAATGAGGCTTAAACATCTTTCCATTCAACTCTTCATTCGGAAAGTGCGATACTAGATGACAGAAGTTCAGGGACATAACTGAAACTTCAGAGTAGTGGAAGGGCTGCTGTAAAAGACAGAGGAATATATTTCATGCTCAAAAATACAATGATCAGCTTCATATATAAACAAAAATCTTGCTTCCAACAACTATTGATGGCTTCATTCCCAATGTGCAAAGAATGTGCTCAAATGAAGTACGGCTTACCACCAGAACTAAAGATTGATTGGGTGGGGAGTTAGAAACATGTTATATGCCCAGATATAATATGCTGCTATTTTACTGAGCCCATATCAAATGAAATGAAAGCACGTAGAGCCTAATAACTGCTGTAGTAGAAGGGAGTCATCTCACTTCAGTTTATTTCTCTTCTTTGATCGCAGTGACTATTCAGGTACATTCTTCCAGTCACTCATATTACATAAATCACTCCCTCAATTGCTGTTGCACAAGCCAAGTTCTGCACGCCTTTAGCTCAATCATTTTCTTTTTTTACAAAGAAATTCTGGCAAATACAAAGATGCTTAACTTTTCTTCTTGGACAGTTCACACCACTGCAAAACTTAATCAAAGAATACAGTCTATCAGGGCTTTTTATCATTTTCTGAGACAGGTAAATGTCTGTAATACCTGAAAGTAGAAATGCTTAAACTACAACTTTTACTTGTATTTCATTATCTCCATTATAATATGTTTTCTTGTAAAAATGAGTCCATGGTGGGACTTGGTTTTTTGAGTGCATCTGAAACATAAGAAAGCCTACAGAAGGGAAAAAATTAAAGAAATTTTAAGATCCTTTTTTTTGAGACTCCAAACTCCAATTGCTGTTTCTTAAAAACAGTTCATACATACCCTCATGTGGTAACCCTCTTCAATCCCATTTATGGTGAAACAGTAACAGCCACAGACTCTCTTGGCTTTGACCCAAGTACTTTGTTCTATTCTTTTCCCCACCACTTAGGGGTCTCAGAGAAAGGGATGGGAGGAGAGAAGAGAGGAAGATGTTAGTACAAGCAGCACCTCACTGAGCCAAGAACCTCATGGTTTTTGGCAATGGAACCTCTCAAATTCGCACAAGTTTCTAGGCCCACTTACTTGGGTATCAGTAGTCACAACTACTTAGAATACAACACCATCAACAGAAAAGAAGTGGAAAAGACTCTCAAAATAGCCTATTAAAGTCCTCCCATGTACAATCAGAAATGATACGTTAGGGACCACGATTCTTCTGCATCCCCAACCTTGGAACTCCACTGCAATATGTAAACAATTCCATGCTTCAGCTTTTCCACAAGAAGATTTTATGAAGTCTGGGTCCTGACCTGGAAAAGAGTAATTGCTTTGCCAACCATCTTCAGCATGGTAGTAAAGTGGACAGTCTCATCACATTAAATGAGTTCACAGAGCAGTCAGTCCCATCCATAGTAGTTTCTACTTATTATACTCCCCATTAAATTTCTTTTTACCAGAAGAGTATTGGGCCTGAGAGATACATAAAGAGAGAGCAATGTACCCTCCTACGGATAAATTGACTCTTTGGACACAACTAGCTTTAAGACTGCAGAATAATTTAACATGAAGTTACCCTCAAGTTCCCAAGTGAACTTAAAAGGGCAATGATGTCTTTTTCCATAATGCTAACATACCCATCATTTTCTAGGTATTACACAGTTAAAAAAAACCATACATGACAATCAGAACTACTGATAACAGAGAAAGCAAGTACTATCTCAGCACACAAGTCATATAGCACACACAAGGTAACAGGAATGAAAGAGATGGATTAGTCATTGGCTCATGCAAACTCAGCATTGAAGTTCAATGGCCACATTCTTCCTCATAATTTTGAAAGGTCCAAAACAAAACATAGTCCAAGAACACATTTTCAGAAAATGAAAATTCCTCTTGATAAAAAGGAAATGAACCTGCTTAGTTGTTTTTTCAAATAATCTGATATATTTCTTTCATTTTCCTCTACATTGTTTCTGGAGACATGCCCAAGACAGAAGCGAAATCTTGATTCTGCTTCAACTTTTCAGATACCCTGTCTGTCAACATGGCCCCCTGCATACCTGCACGCATTCCACTTGTCATGTGGTCCAAGAATAAGCATTATACTCAGGACAGAATCTGGTTGGCTGTCTCTCCTCAAGGAGCAGCTGAGATTTTTAAGCAGCCTTCCCTAAATCAACAGATCCTGATGGCTCAGCTACAGGAATCCTACATGCCAGCTACATGCACATGCAAAGCTGCAAGGTAGCATGCTGGACTTTAGCTTGCTTTTTGGTCCAGCTGGGAGGGGAAAATAGCTTGAGGAAACCAACATAAAGTAAACCACACGCAGGCAGGCTGCCAGAACACCTGTCCTTGGACAGATCCGACAGCACACTAATAAAGGTACAGTCCAGCTGCCTGTTCAGAGCCAGGCAAGCACTCACTGCTGGTCCACCTAGTAGTGTTAGTCTGCACATAGAGATTTATTAGAAGCATCACACCTTCATGTTGAAACTTCCTTTGGGATACTCAGTTTGGAAGAGACCTTAGCAATAATAAAAAAATACCTTTCCAAGCAGCGTGCTATTATTTTCATTAATATAATATCC
This sequence comes from Chionis minor, assembly GCA_013398295.1. Taxonomy (NCBI): domain Eukaryota; kingdom Metazoa; phylum Chordata; class Aves; order Charadriiformes; family Chionidae; genus Chionis; species Chionis minor. Next base: position 601,031 of record VZSF01002822.1, read on the forward strand.
TTTCCATAAATCAAGCTCTACCCGCAGCACTGAGTATTTCTCTATAGAAACTTGCCATGGTAACAAATAGCAATGACACTTGATCCCATAAGAAGGCATTTGTGTTCAATGACTGAAGCAGTCGAAACATGAAAGAAGCTTTCTCAATTGCAAAAATGCTGGCAGGGTTTGTGTTTTTCTAAACAGTGTCAGGATTTAAACACCACATCACTTCTCAGCCTAAGTTTTCAGACCCAGACAAGCCAACTTTCACACAGAAGGAATCAACACTTGCTTTTTAATACCAGAGAGACCGGTTTGAATGAGCTCCTGCCAGTAGTTCAAAAAAGAAGCCAAGTCTCTGTATTTAAAAGTTCCTTTCTCAAATTACCATCCCCCTGTCCAGAACAATGGACATCAAGGGCTATGAAGGAAAAAAAAATATAATCAAGCATGCATTACATTGGCTCAACATAGGTTTAAATTATGGCGGAAAAGGTAGAGAATTAAATAGTCTAATGATCATTTTTTTAAATACCGATTCTAAGTACTTGAAATTCACAATGCAATTACGTAAATTTCATGTGCTCAAAACTGTGATTTTCCTGTCCTTAATAAATTACTTGCTAGCATATTGAACAAGTTTAAGCAGAGTACACCAAGGAGCCTTGTAACTTCCTGGTCTTGTGTGCCTGCTACACTTTTCTTGCTCTGACAACACCTCTAAACCCATATTCTGGCTCCATATAACACCTCTTGACCTATATTATACATACATACTCGACTACAAGAAGGGGAAAAAAGTGTAGGAACCAAGTGGACATACATATATCCTGAGACTGGATATGTGCACTATGATTCAGAAACAGCAATTCTGACTTTCACTATCAGCAATAAATTGAGTTTCATAGCAATGGATTTTACACTTCTTCACAATCAGGAGGTGTCAGTCTTCTCTGTTCTTACAAGTAGTGAATCCAAATAAAATTAAGCATTACCAAATCCACTGACTGCCTCAGGCAAAGAACAGAGTTCAACTACCCACATACTATCGCTGTGTATGACAAATTTCAAATGAGAGTCTCAAGACACTTACTTGATCTTAAAGCCAAAAGTAGTCAGTGGCCCATATTCAGTAGTATAACACATGGAAAAAGAAAGAGTCTAAAGTTAAGTACAAACCAAAAAATACTTTCATCCATTCTGAAGACAGTACTGAGTAACAACAGGAAACTGTAGAAATCTCCTCCTAAAGGATTTTCACCAAAGACTTACAGATAAAGCACTGTCTGTCAAGTTTTCCCAATTTTTCTTTAACTAAGTCCATCACTTGGCAGACAGGTCTTGTTTTAGACATATACCTGAACCTAAACAGGTACCTTTTCATGAGAAAGGAACATTCATACAATGTTGTATGAGAGCATATGTCAGTTCTCTCTTGATTTAAAGTACCAGAAAGACTATCTTAAGTTCAAGACTTAAATGAATCAATAAAGTAATTCTACCAGTCTCACTCTTCAGTAATGGGGCTTTCTAAGAACAGGCGGATACACGTTTTTCTGTATGAGACGACTAACAAGAAGAGAAGCGTATAGTGCAGCATAAATTTGCTAGTTCAGCAGAGCTGCAAGACTCTACTGTAAATCTGAAGCATGAAAATATCACTACAACTGCATCTGAGACATTCTTATTTTCCCAAAAAAAAGTTTACCTGAGTCTACAGTGCTAACAGCAAGGCAAATACAACACACAGTGTCCTGTGATTTTTGAGGAAGGAAAACAGATTCTGTAAAAGACACACACTGCAACAAGAGCATCCTAAACAAGCTTAGACACAGAACTTCTGACACCTTGCACAACGATGCCTCTAATAAAAGGAACTAGATGATTTTAATCCTTTTAAGGTTTTTTTTGGATTATATTTTGGGGAGACATAGAAAATATATTTTAATGAGTTTAATCACCACTGAGATGCAGAAAGTCAAGGTCATCCTGATATCAGATTCTCTCTCCTGGGTTTTTTTGCAGTCATCTGTTTTGTACATTTCCAAAATACACCAGCCATCATAACACACACATGCACACACACCCCAACATCAGTGTTTAAAATATTTAGCCAAAATTTAAACCCTACCATAGACAGAAAAGCTGGTCACCTCTCCAACACAGAAAGAATAAAATTCTGTCTGAGACTCAAAAGCCCTGAATATCTATTGAATCTATTGGAAATCTGTTGAATAAAAGGCAAAAAATGGCTGGAAAATAGGCAACACTTTATGATGAATTTAGAAAAACTAGATACAGCAAGAGAAGTAGCTCAGAAGGAAAAAGAAAAAACTGTAAGATGGTTTACATCATGTTCCAGCTGATGGTCCAGGAACCACACCTGGCCTGTCATTTTTATACACTAAAGGTAGTGCCTTCACCATTCTGAAGCGGTAATGTCTAAATAGGACTGCCACCTGCTCTCACGTATATAGCCTGGCACTTCTACCTGCAAGATGACATTATGCTTATGACTTGATGGAAAAGAGAGGGAGATTCCCAAAGCTGAGCAGGTTCAACTTGCCACTTACGGTGCTCCTTTTTCAGCCTACTGCCTTAAAGGAAGTCCTTTAGACAATACTACAGAGAAGCGGGATTTGCTAAAATACTACTGAAATGATTTAAGTATATGTTCAGCTGCAACCAGGTAAGTAGTCCCAGTGACTTGAAAGTTAAGGCATCTGTTAAAGTTGTTTTCTGGGAATTAGACCAGAGAAAAAGAGCAAAAAGGAAGGAAGTGACCTACTTGAATGAAAGACTCATTCTGAGGTTTATATGTTCAGATCCTCTCAAAAGCGCCTGACAAGAGGTATTTGCATATATTTCCTTAAGTACAAACTGTGAAATGTCACATAGTATAACTCTTGATCAACCCATTTGGTTCAAAAAGGTTATTCATACTCATATTTACTCAAGATTTTTTCCTTTTTCCTTTTCAAGCTATCCTTCCATTCACTGCTTATTTCTGTTTACCCACAAAAGTATTCCTCCTGTTTCCTAAGTATACCAAAATCTTTAAAAAACAGACTAGAGACTAAATCCAAAATGGCTTCTCAGCTACATTAAAAGGCTGAGTAGTTTGATTAATACTAATCTTCACTACAGACAGAGATCTTTCTAACATGTTTAAACTCTATTTTAAAAGATGGCCAGGATCTAGAGTCCTGATGACCTTTCACTTCTTTTGCCTTTCTTCATCTTGTTAACTCAGTCAGAAGCTGCCAATGAACTCTAAAAACTATGTAATAAAAGCTTTAGCAGGATCCTAATTTTGATCAGATAACCAAGTATAGTAATTCTAGATAATATTAGCTGAGATTTATGATGCATTCAACATCTTCAGATGCACAAGAGTATTTTTGGGCATCATTTAAACAGACAATATTCGATGTACAGCTGGTAAATTTTACTCCTCTTTCTTTCCCTGTTTCTATACAAGAAGCATACATATGCTGCACTTTATCTCAATTTTCTTTCAAAGGACCTATTTCTTCAGCAAGAGAAAAGACAAGTCTAGTCAAGTCTCATCTTCAAGATATCGGAAGATCAAACTATAGCTGGTTTTGAGAATGGAAGTTAGATATGCCATCGTCACTTCTCTCAGCAAGAAGTACCAATAGAAGGAAGAAAGAAGGAAGACCTGACCTCCTGGTACAACTTGGGATAAGAAAAGTTGGGTTATTTTTTTCTGAGCTCTGCTTATTTGTTTTATCCACCACTATCAAAATCTCTTATCCCAAGAAGAAAGAGTACCTCAAAGCCCAGATCAAGCTCTTGGTAATAGAACTGCTTTTATTTTCATATACTTCCCAACTTAAGTCAAACCTGAGAACTTCTACATTCCACTTATACCAAACTAGGGGTTTGCCAGTGACTACATTTCTTGTTGAAAGGTAGCAAGAAAGTAACTTTGAAAAAAAATTTTTTTAAACATTTTTAGAAAACTATACTGGGACCCTGCTTCTTTATCACCGCCTTCAACTGACTGATGAAGGGATCAGACAAAAGAACTTAACTTTTACCAAAAAGCGTGAAAAGATGAAATACTGAAAGGCAAAGTGGAAAGAGCTCTTTACATCTCTCTGGGTCCTTGTCATCACATTTCCAACAAGCAGCAGAAACTATTTCTATAGCACTATGTCTCTGTTCTTTATGACAATCACTGCTTGGATGCTAAGATCTCCTATCAAGCTGATTTCACTGATCAAAATACATCTCCTGTTCACCGTTAACACAAGATGGTCTAGCAGGCCTGACTCCATCCTTCTTACTTGCATCAGAAGACTGAACCAATAAGCTGAAAAGCCATTGGATATTACTGTAAACTTGGAAGTGTTTTCCAAGTGATACTCAATATAACCGCTAGCTATCTGTAGAATGACTGAAGTGAGTGAAAGACAAGCCAGTTGCTACAGTTTGCTCCCAATTCTGAGTATAGATAAAGGACATCTTGCCTAAATGCCTGGAAGCATCTTGAATAGTAAAAGCACACAATACAAATTACATAAACAACCCAGAAACCTCATTTGGTTCAGAAAGTCTTCAAGATAAACATTAGTTGGATTCTGGGAGATTACCCAGGGAAAACTGCATGTATACTTACTTTGGTTTTATACTTTCCTAGACAGCTTACGGATGCTGGGCTTTCTGTTTACAGGCAAGTGTTCTCGTTTGTTAAGATACATATGTATGCATGTATATGCATAGATACATTCATAACATATATAAAAAATACTATAATTAAAAATGCCCTCTTTTTATATGTATACATATATGTATGTATGCATACAACCAAAAATAATTTTTTTTTAAAGAGCATTTAGTGAATTGGCTACCAGCTCCAACACGTTACTGATAACAATCCTGTTCAGTTCAAACGGGTAATATGTCAACATAGAGCAAGATCACATCAAACAGCAGAGAGGTCCTCATGCAGGGTCTTTCTTCAGTGCAATATTAGGATTACAGGTAGCCATACCCACAGCTGCTTACCTGGGCCTGGTTTTTTAGATCATCCTTTTGTATTTATAGTGGCTCCTTAATGACTTGCAGAAAAGCAGAGAATGAGAAAGGGTGGCAAAGGTGTTATTTTTCTTGTCTACAAGGGGACAGACTTTTAGAGACCTTCAATCTTATGCCTTTAGCATTATCAGTCATTCTGCCGTCTTAGTTTTCAATCCCCTCTGCAAAGCAATCAGATCTTTTTGGAAGCTGTTAATGTGCAGGCCCAGGACAATTACATAAGAAGTTATTTTAGTCATGAACAACACATTAGATTTTGGATTCTGCCACCGTTGCAGATTAACACAATGAAATTCTTCACCAGTTAGTGGCTAATGATGTCTAGGCACTTGGGGACCACGATATGCTCCTTCACCTACCCCTTTCTGGAATCTGAATTTAAGGCTATCCAGACACTAAATTTTCTGGCCCCAGCTCCTCATGACAAGACATTCATGCCTCCTGTCCTGTTGAAAATCTGCTCAGAGATAATGTTAATAGGAACTCCTGATCGATTCTGAATGGTTTCAGAAGTTGCACTGCATGTCGGAAAAAGGATACGGAGGTAGACGGATCTTCTGTCTGACCCAATGACAGTTCTTACTATTTGCAAATACCACATTAAAGAGCACCCAAATACTTTCAGGTTCTTAATGGATTCAAGTGTTATGTAGCTAGGCTGTAGGACTTCACGGACAACGCAAGTAACAAGTTTTACCCATTAACGTTGCATTTAACAAACAGATCTTGCACTGGTATATAACACTCCTGCACTGTTATACCAGATGCCAACAACACAATTAAAATGAACTGCCTCTACACGTATCCTGGCTAGTCTTGTATTCGACCAAAACAGGAAGTCATGTCCTGAGACCTCAAAACACCAAAGATTTCCTTCTGCCTATTTCAAAACAGCACCATATTCTCAAACAATGAGGTTCACTCACATATTCATCTCTGTAGATTTCTTTGCCCTAATGCTACTTCTTAAAGTAAGTAAAATCCAGACAGAAACAGGGCATTTATATAAAAGTATTTGCATTTTGGAATTAAGTGTCCCACCATGGTTCACAATCATCTATCCACAGAATCGCCCCTCCTGTTGAAGTCCATGGAGAAAAATGGGAAAAACATTTTCTTCATTGTAGTATCTCCCAAGACTAATCTGCTCCTCTGTTTATATCATACTGACTGGCTTTCTGTCCTGAGATTTTGTAATAGAGGTAAAATGTAGTAACTTGTTTTATTCACGCAGCTTACTGCCAAACTACATGAAAGGTTTGCAAACACAGAACTCTGGAAATACAGATTTAACAAAAACATTGCTAGACTGACTCAAATTTCACAACTGAAAGATTTAGTGTGCTTACTCTATGCTTATTAAGTAAATATTTCCAGTATTTCCAAATTAAGAAACTTTACAACTGAGACTAAGTGGATACAACATAAGCTCCAGGAGTAGAGCAGATATCTACCTGGAGAAAATAAAGTTACGGGTAAAAAAAAGCTAACATTAACCTTTAAAATGCAAGTATTCTTAGCTATCCCAGTCTAGTAATAATTAAGAATAGTAAGCATTAAAAGTGATCTGAATTTTGAAGTAATTACAGAAAAATAAAACTCAATATATTAACTCACCCTGGAGGGAAAAAGAGAGTAATCTAATTCAAACTAGTCTATGGCTGTCCAGAGAGATTACCTTCTGGAACTACAGTAATTATATTTGTAAAGTAAAATCACTTATGCCTGGGGTGGGGAGGCCCAAGGGATTTTCTTAATTTTTTTTTTTATTTGAAATGTGTAAAAGCTTCATAATGGCGTGAAGAACTTTGTGTACACAAAATACACACACACAAAATACTAAGAATTTTGTTTACAAAAGTACAAATTCTGTGCAATGGTCTTTTTTGGTGGTAGTAAACAAATATGCATAACCAATAACACTGAGGAACACTAGATGTCAAGTATGAATGGACATATAGTTCTACTGTTCCATGTAGTGCTCATACATTCTAAGCTAAGCAGCAGAGTGTTTTGGAACTTCTTGGAAAAGCATTTCTTGCCAAATTTGTATTTAGGTTAATCCTCATAACTCTAAAGAAAAAATTCCTACTGGTTTCACAGAGTTTCTCTATATAGGTTTTTGCCAGTACCTTACAAATGAGATTACTTAAAAAAAATAACACACCATATTCTTATGAGCTCTAACTTACTTAATGGTCCACATAAAGTGTTTTAATTCAACATCTCCAGTTAATAGCAAGACCTAACAGCACCATTCTGACAGCCTCACTGTGAAACAAAACTGTCTCAAAATAGTTTTGGTGGCTTTATGGAAAAATAAGGTGTGTGGTCAAACAAGGCCTAACCTTACGACTTGTCTACAAAAAAGAACTTTACTAGGAGCCAGAAGCTCAAGTTTTGAACCATTAAAAAGAAACAAAGCAAAACAACGCCAGGAGCTTGGAATCAGGAATGAAACATTCATTTCTCTTGGAAATTTTGAATTATTTATGACAACACATCTTGAGACCTTCCACTTTATTAAGAGACCAGCTGCTGAACAGTCCACCTCTCTCCCATTTGCATTAGTACCAATGAAGTACTTTCCAAAGACCCGTGTTCAACAATTTTACTGTTGCTGCTTACAGCTCTCCTGAACCGTGACAGAATGGAATCTGACCTAAGACTGAGAACCGTACGGTAAACTTGGTAAGAACTACACATATCATTCTGCTGCTGTTTAGTTAGTCTGTGCTGCTTGCAAAGCTATTTGCCAAGATTTGACACTTAAATGTGTACACTTCAATTCATAGCTAATAAATTCCATTCAACAGTAAACTTGCATGCTTCCAGGCAACAGCACAAGAAGTCCCAGCAAACAGACTGCAGTGACTTCGCCAAGCAATAGACTACTGGATGGGAGATTCCCTTTTTGATCCAATTACTGGGGCAAGATTTCTAAAGGTACCAAGTTTTGTCTAGAGCGGATTTTTTAAGCGTATTTAGCTACTTACTTGTTAAGTAGCACTGGTTTATTTATCACTGTATGCAGCTAGGCAAGCAGGCCCCCATACAAAATTAGCGGGCTCCTGCCACTCACCCACAGCAGTAACTCCGACTTCCCCGAGCACTTCCCACACATCGATGTCACAGTGTCACCACGAGAGGGAGCGTTCGAGCTACGTTTCTATTGAGAAACAGGAGGGGCTCCGCTTCATACTTGACACTCGGAACGTGAAAATAATAAGATAAAAAACGCCTTTCTACACCTATTAACAACACCCAAAGCCTCTTACTCTTCTCACCAGTGTACACATCCAGTTACTGTCCCATCCCAATAAAAAAAATTCCAACAATGTCTTGATACCTAAGACCTACATCTTGGGAGTCAGGGCGAAGAGGATGGGACGATGCACAGACAGATGGATTTTTTTTCCTACCTAATTATATTTCAAACTTAAAGAAACAGTTCACCTGCAAACTCCTCAGTGCTCTCCTATCCCTCTCATAATGCTTCTTTTTGTACATTTATTGCCTGTCCTCAAAACTGCCCAAACATGTCTCCCATCTAGCAACGGGAACATGAAACGGACCTGATCCTGCAGGCAGCAAGAGAAGGATGAGGGTTCTCAACCAGCAGTCAGAGCAACTCGAGCACAGCCATTACCTCTGTGTGACCAGCTAATGTTACAGAAGTACTGTGTAAAACCCTGTAACACTGGTTACCAGTTTATCTTGCTTTCTAAAGAACAGTGACTCAAACGTGGTGTATCCATTTTATCACTCTTGAGCCAAGACACCACCGAGATCATCACAGAGCCAATGATGGACAACTGTCACACAACAGGTCCATGCTGAGGTTAAATTTTATCTCTGCAGCAAGTAGCCACCCTGGAGAAAGCTATGAAAGAATGAAACAGAAATCACAGACCCAGCCCAAATATCACTAGTGTTTCACTTCATAAACAAGCCTCACTTGAGCATAGCTTTAAATTACCACACATAGCAATAATGAAAACAGAGTTTGTCCTCAGCGGGAAGATCACATATGACAAACGCCAATTACATCAAGTAACATGCTTCCAGAAGTTGCTCAAATACTACACAGATTACATCTATATAAAAGAGCTTCACTGAGCAGAACTGACCAAATCAAGCACCACTCATCCCATTTTGCTGTTGTTTGCCAAATCTAGCGTAAGCATCAAAACTGTACCAGTAGATCTGGGAAGAGTGACCAAATATCTGCATGATTTGCATTCAGATGACTGCCTTACAGTGAAACACTCTATAAACATTAAGTTTCACTTAACACTTTCTCCCTGCCCGCATGTTCTTTACCAATGAATGCATAAACTGAACTTTCAATTGTTAATTACACCTCCTCCTCTTGCACTTCTAGTGATCCGAAAAATGCGAGTGAAGCTGTAAGAAGCAGTATGACTATGGTAAACTTAATATAATTCAAGCAATTTCTGTCCAGCAACACTGTGCTTTGCTACAGCACAATAGCTCACAATGCAGTATGCCAGAATTGCTTGGAAAGGCGAAATAAACTTTTCGCTCATTTCATTCACTTGACTGCAGTTTGCCTTCCCAATTTCAGAACTTCTGCCATATAAGCAGTTTCATTTTGCCAAAAAGACTTCTGTAAACTTCAACAGTGGATCAGGAAAGGCATGGGGTAGAATTTTAATAAGATATGTAAAGGCTGACTTACCAATTGGCCCCCTGACTTGTTAAAAAAATAAATCAATGCCACATAAAAAAGTTGTTGAGATGTTTTACATACAAAACCTCTCACACGATAACTGCATGTGTATCTCTGAACATAACATTGATAACTAATGAATGAACATGGAATCAAATAATTTTTTTTAATGTATCAAGGAATGTAACAACACAGTCAGAATGGCTGATACATTTTTCTTTCATTCCCTTAGAGTTTACTTGAGTGCTCCCCTACATTGTGTTATCAGTTTTAAGAAAAAGCTTTACCCTATCTTTTTACCCTCGGCCTATTTACCTTGTCCATTTACCCTCAATCTACTTGCCTCCGTCCTGTGTTAGATATTTAAAATGGTATCACTTTAACTTGTCATTAATGCACATTTGACCAGTGGATAGAGACAAGGCTTTAATTAGAAAACTAAAAACAAACTATTTGAGTAGCCATTCTTACTACAGAAATAATATTTGAATGCCAACACTATCTCAGCAAAAGGGGCTTAAACAAACTCTCTTCAAACAAAAATTTAAACTATTTTTCTTACCTCGTAATTTTCATTATTTCAACAGTATCTTGACAAAATGTTTGGAATCAAAAAGTAAAGGCTTAAGCATATTTGAAATTAGCAGTTGTGTCTCCACCTACTGGAGAAGTGAATTTAACTGAAACAGTAATTTGATCCTTTGAGATTTGGGTAAGCAAAAGCTGTAAGAGCAATGTTGTTGTGTAAGGTGCAGAGAATTGGTTCCCCCCCCAAAAAAAAAAAAAGTTTGCAGAAACCACTGATATCCCCCCTACTCAGAAGGAACTTCAGGAGGTTCCTACTCTCAAACAGTTGCTTGTTGGAATGCAGAACTAGTCAATACTCTTAAAATAACATATCCAAGTAATCTCTTAAATAACGTTTCTTTTCAGTAAATCTTAAATGTCATCTAATTTCATTATCTTGCTAATTTCCACCAGGCTTTCGTGCGACCTGGACACAAACACTAGAACAAGTCCTTTAAATAACTAATATGTAAAACCCACAGAACGGTTGCTAATATAAAGCATTCTCGATATGCAACACCTCCTTTTTTTTTTAAGCCAAAGAGACCTTAAAAATAATTAAACATGAGATAAAAGTAGAGAACCTCCCATTTTCAAATTTTAATTTTCATTATTTAATACAGGTTGTGAAATTACTTACCATCATTTTAAATACTCTAATTAACCCAAAATAGGAATGTAAAAGTTTTGATACGGAAAAAACACCTCTAACCTTTTATCTTTTCCGTCTCCATTATTCTTGTAAAAATTACATCAGCCATAACTAAATAATTCAGGCCTGCTTTATTCTGAAAAAAGCAATTTTTAAGCCACAGGACAGCACACTAACCTCATGATGCTTTGTTTATTCCACTGCAAAAGGTAACAGTTCTGCTGTAGTATAATCCAAGATCCAACTGCAGATGGCCTTAATGACCACGGAATCAGACAATACCTTAACTTTAAAACAATCTTAACTCCTTCCCCCAAAAGCTGAACCATCGTTCTGACATTTTGTTGAACTCCGATTAGAAAGACTTTAGTCACAACCATACTGAGCTAGCCAGTAACACCTACTGGTCCAGCTATTTGGCACTGCTTTCTAGCTAGCACATGCTTAAATAAAATCTTAGATCAGTTTTAAGCTCTAAAACATCATCTACTATTTATCCTGTGATAAAAAGTCACACTGACACCTCCTTGTCAATGAAAACCATTACATTCCTCTAATAGTATTTGTGATGGGCACATCTGTAACTCAGCCTGCCTGCCTCATGTCAGTGAGTCTAAACTCACTTCTCCCCAGGACTTTTTATGAGCCTCTTTCATCGTGGCAGACAGTAAAACCAGTCTCTCTCTCTCTCACACTCACTCTTAACCCTGCCATCATATTCTACTTCACATTTCCGTAGAAATAACTACAATAGTGTCTGCGCCACTCCAGTTGCAGGATGTTTCTAAAAAGTCAGGTTTTTGCCACATGTGCAAGGCCATACCCCTTCCAGGTTGCCTCAGCACTGAATTTACAGAACATATACTGTGCAATTCCTACTGGTACAGTAATTTGTTTGGCTTGTTAACAAGAGTTAAGAGGAGTTTTCCCCTACACCTCAACTACTCTACCGGCTTTCTTTTCCTCAGAACAAACATGAAGACCTCATTGAAGGTCAGCTCGGGGAAAAAAAAAAAAAAGAGACACAGAGAGAGAAAATAAGTAGCAAAAAGCAAGTTCAGTGTACACAGTGATGAGAACACATCATTCCATCCTGTGGTACTCTTTCCTCATCTAGTAGCATGATCACTACCTCAGTCAATTCCCTCAAACCAGGATGAGTCAATTTTTATCCGTGTTTACCATAAACATAGAACACAACAGGGCTTTTTATTTAAACTTGTCTCAGTTTTTTATCCTTTCAAATCTGAGAACAGGATAACTCATTCTACATCTGGACGGAGACTGCAACACCTAAAGTACTACCACAAACATTATCACAATCCGAAGTGCACACCTGACCCTTCAGTAAAATGAAATTCCTCCCCATTTCTACAGCATAAGATTCACTGATCCACAGATCAGTGTCCTGCACAGAAGAGCAGAGGGCGCTCACAAAAGCCCGGGACAGTCACATCAAGTCAGAACCTTAAGAGTCACTTATAACAGAAAGCATGGTTTTAAAGCAGGACACTAAACTTCTCAAAAACTGCATTCAAACTATAAGTTATTTCTACAAATAAATACATTTGGAAAAACAGAATGATTCAGAGACTGAGTCACTGTACGAAAAGACTCATGCTGAAGACTCTTTCGCCTGTCATTATGGTAATATAAAGTTTTACCCAGATCACTGACCTTTGTTTCCACATGTAGAAATACCCAACACAGGGATCCAATATCAAGCTGGAGGCTTGATTCTGACTGAAAAAGCTGGGTGTTTGAGGACAACGCTCAGATCACATCCTGAACAGTTCAAAATAAAGCCTGCCAAATTATTTGGTAGATTATTGGTTTTCCTGCTTTTACTGTGGTTAAACATCAACTAAAAATGCCAAAAGTAGTAAGTTATATTACCCAGATTTTTGTTCCTTTCTACCTCCCTGAGGTTTGTAATTCAGAAAAAAAGATCAGATTAAAATTGTATGCTTTAAATGAGAAACATCCTAAAAGTCAGGGTTCTTGCAGACATTCATCCTCTCTATTAGCCTTCATTAAGGCTCCTTCATACTAGCCAGGCATGTTTTCACTACTTCCTTTCTTAGTTTTATTTTATCTAAAAAAACCCCCAAACATATGCGATTAGGCCATGATTTAAGTTTATAGCTTCCATTATTTGTTCAAACTAAAAAAAAGCAACAAGAAGTAGTTCAAGAAAGGTCCAATTGCACATATGTTGCAACAGCTTTTCAATCATTTTAGAGACTTTCAGCGTGCAGTTAGCCCATTAACATAGCAGCAGAACAGACACCATTCCACATAGCTCGTACAGTATATTTGTCAATAATTTCCATATTAAGTAGTTCTTGACAAGGCAGGCTGAAACCGCAATGATCCATAGGATCTGAAACAAATCCAAGTACCCAGAATTCAAAGAAGCTGAACATACACACTTTGGTTAGATGCTTAAGGTTCCATAAAAAAACAAAAACACACACAAAACCCAACCAATTCCCCCCTCAAACCCCAGCAACAAAGAGAGTAGAAAAGTGTCTCACCTAGAAAAGGAAATAAAAAACTAACAATGGTAATAACATTATGACACCATGTCTCAGTCCTGCAGATTTTTCACAGCAATATAGGTCTCAATCTATGTAGTACCATATTTCGAGAACTAAATAAGAAGAGCAAGATCATCAATTCCAAACATTTCAAGGGAGGGAAGAGGAAATTAAAGATTACTCTGAAGAGTCCTTTAAAAATCACATTAAAATGAGCTCAAACTAGATTCCAATTATTAGCACTTTATTTAAATAAGAATTTTCTCTATGGCATTTTCAAGAAGAATTTTGTGACAGATGTTGCATGGTCCAGTCACATGTCAAAGTGTTACAAGCCAACCACCTCAGCAGAAATAAAAGGAAACATTATGATGCTAGTGTCAACTCAACCAGTTTAACAGACACTATCTGTTCAGAAGCAGCATGCTAAGATTTGTTCAAAGCCTCCTCTAGTCCGGCATCTATTTATAGCTACCCAGCTCTCTACAATTTCTCACAGCCCCTCCTCCTCTCAAAGCCAAGTTTAATGGATATAATGGATATAATCCTGGGCCTTGTGCCGCAAGATGCTCAGAAGACCTGCAACTCTCATCCTGCAATCCCATGTGCAATAAGACCAGGAGTAACGAGAAGAGAACGGTCCAACCAACACAAGAGCCAAATACATGGGATAAACCTTTTCTCCCCTCTTTAGCAATAAACTCATTTTTCCTCTGGCAGCATGTTGATGGTAATGAACCATATAAGCATCAGAGCCTAAGCAAAAGATACCTGCCTCCTTCCTCTTCACCACAGAGCAACTGCCGAAGCCAACTGCCTTGAAAGCCAAGACAGAAGCTATCCAAGTCAGCTTTGACCCCTGGACAGCAGCAATGTCATCCGTGCACTTTCCCACTTATATTATACTGTTACTGCCGTACATTGTACCTTCCCCAAACAAACTAGGAGGCTGTTGGCTCTTTTTTTTTTTTTCTTTCAGTGCAGTTTCTGGTTAACATGCGATATCCACCACCCAGTCACGCATGTGCCTGTCTTTATAAAGCGCTGATCCAGATCGGTTCTCCTGCACCAGCATCTCCACCGCCAGCTGTAACATCCAGAAAGGGCACGTACATTTTTCCTGCATGCAGAGCACAACGCCACGGGCTGAACTCTGCCACAAGCTTTCTGCATCCCTGGTGCCTCTCCTACCACCTACATCCACTTGCCTGTAGTACTAGTACGGAGACCAAGGAGATGATAGCGCTACTGGAAACTCCTGCCCACCCGATTACAACCACATTTTCTCCTCTTTCCCCAGTCAGAGGCAGACGGAAGGGGAGGGATGACTTCCTCGGGAGGAAAATAAGCAGGGAAAGGCCGGCGCAGAGATCAAGAGAGGAGGAATCACCCCAAAGAGACAGCAGATAATCCCTGAGAGGCGAGGCAGCGGAGGGGCATAACCGGGGAGGGAGGGACAGGGACGGCGAACCGGGGGGATAATCCGGCAGAGAAGGGGGGAGATAATCCCCTCGGAGGAGGGGGGAGGCGGAGGATCCCAGCGAGGGAGGGGCGGGAAATCTGATAATCTCCAGGAGGAGAGAAAATACCGGGAAGGGGGTGG
>VZSF01002822.1:616674-632414 GCA_013398295.1 Chionis minor
GGGGGCTGTGAGTGTGAGGGGGGGGAGTGTGAGCGGGGCCGCGAGTGTGAGCGGGGCCGCGAGTGTGAGCGGGGAGTGTGAGAGGGGAGTGTGAGAGGGGAGTGTGAGGGAGGCTGTGAATGTGAAAGAGGCCAAGTGTCAGCGAAGCTGAGTGTGAGAGGGACCGTGAGTGTGAGAGGGGGGAGTGTGAGAGGGACCGTGAGTGTGAGAGGGGGGAGCCTGAGAGGGGCTGGGAGTGTGAGAGGGACAGTGAGTGTGAGAGGGGGGAGCGTGAGAGGGGCTGTGAGTGTGAGGCTGAGTGTGAGAGAGGCTGTGAGTGTGAAAGAGGCCAAGTGTGAGGGAGGCTGTGAGACGGACTGTGAGTGTGAGGGAGGCTGGGAGTGTGAAAGAGGCTGAGTGTGAAGGAGGCTGGGAGTGTGAGGGAGGCTGTAAATGTGAGAGAGGCTGTGAGTGCGAAAGGCTGAGTGTGAGGGAGGCTGGGAGTGTGAAAGAGGCTGAGTGTGAGGGAGGCTGCAAGTGTGAAAGAGGCTGAGTGTGAGGGAGGCTGTAAATGTGAGAGAGGCTGTGAGTGTGAGACGGACTGTGAGTGTGAGGGAGGCCGTGAGTATGAGGGAGGCGGAGCGTGAGGGAGGCTGTGAGTGTGAGGGAGCATGTGCAAGAGCAGACAAGGCTGTGGGAGTGTGCGTGAGAGAGCGTGTGCGCGTGCCTGCGCGTGTCCGCGCTGGGGGGTGACAGTGCCTGTGTGTGGCTGCGTGTGAAGGAGGGTGTAGGGGGTGTGCCAGGGAGCTGCTGTGAGAGGGCATGCCTGCGTTTGCCCAAAAAAGCAAGTGTGTCTGAGGGCACGTTTGTGATAGCGAGCGCTAGTGTGTGAGAGTGTGCTCAAGTGAAAGAGCGCGATTCCAGAGTGCGTGTCCCCACGCGGCTGGATTTGGTGT
The DNA here is from genome assembly GCA_013398295.1 of Chionis minor. NCBI lineage: Eukaryota > Metazoa > Chordata > Aves > Charadriiformes > Chionidae > Chionis > Chionis minor. Next base: position 617,610 of record VZSF01002822.1, read on the forward strand.
CGGTGTTTGCCAGGGCAGGTTTGGACTCTCCTCGGTCCCAGTCGGGAGGGGACACACCAGCCATTCGCTTGGCGCCGCCTGTTCAGTCACGAAGCGTGAGAAGCACTGGCAGAGGATAAGTCAAATTCCAAACGGGAAAGGGGGGGCCATGGAGGTGTGATTTCCCCTGATACCAATAACCTCCGAGACCACCGAGATGATGGAAACAACACTGAGAAACTGATTTCCCTGCACTTCTGACCGCTGTTTACTTTTAAGGTTTGATTTGTTTTGAACAGTGATTATAGACTTAGCTTTCACTTTCTGCTGCTGGTTGTTTTTGTGGAGGCTCTCACCTTTCGATACTCTCGGTCTAAACGAAATCTGAGTTGCAAACGTTAATTAAGTCAGTCTTGCATGCGCAACCCTCTCTGATGGTGGAATATGTATCTCAGCGTAAAACTTGCGCCAGAAAGGAAAGCATCCATACTCAAAACCAACACATCACTTCTCAGCTTGTTCTCATTTGCTTTTTCCTTCCCTTACCGAATTTCCCAAAATTTTTAAATCCAAGTCTACAGTTCGACTGTAATCTACTTAATTATGCTGCTTTAGGAATACACGATAGCCTGCTGTGACATACGGTAACCCTTAATAATAAGCTGTCTGCATTTGGCGCTGGCTTTTGCTCTGGGAGCCGCTGGGGAAAGGGAAAGTCAGAACTATGTGGGGGTAGAGTTTGAACAGAAAATCCACTAGGTATCGATTTTCATTTTAACAGGTTCAGATCATGCTTGCCTACCAGATAACAAATAAACTGATTTTTATGCAACTAAAGGTACCAAAAAGAAGTAGCGTACGTATGATGGGTGTAATTAAAGAAACGGCGGTACAGCAGCCAGCAGGTGAAAAACCTTTCTCAGATTGACCAATAAAGAGGCATCAAATAAATAAGATCTTGCTGTCCTCATCTTAGGAAACCAGCATGTAAAATTCCTTTAGGAATTATTTTTACTTACTCTTCAAATTACAGTAGCTACCAAAGGCTCTACTCAGAAGAGAGTAACTGTGCTGAGAGTTTCACAAGCACATGGAATTATGCATCCCTGGGTCCAAGGAGCTTACAGCCCTCCTGCGATTTCTCAGTAAAAATGTCCAAATTGAACATATTTTTGGTAATATGCTTCACAAGCAGTTATCTTTTCCTTATTAAACTGAAAGGAAACTTAACGCGTCGTGAGGGATTCTAAGCTAAGTAATGACCAACCACCCTTTCGGTATTCGAACCCCTGCAGCTCCAGGGGAAAAACTGAGAGGCGTAGAAAATCCTTACACCGCGAAAAGTAACTTCAGATCCTTCCCTCCCCTTTGCCCCTCATTTATTTTTTGTGGTGTTCTAATGGAAAACCTTTTGAACCAGAGTCACAAAATGAATAACTAATAACTGTCATCTCATCCTGTATTTCACAACTCAACATCTTGTTGACTTCTTCTCTTAACAGTCTCTGCGTTTGAGGAGGCTGAACATTATTCTATTAAGGACAAAGGGTTGTAGCAATTTTTGCTGGCATCTTTCATGATATCCTGAATTTACCTTCGTGGCCAATGAAAGAAAATTGCTTCACTGCAAAACTTAGAGGTTGCTTATTACGATTCAACCCAAAGGTTGAATCCAAACCTGTGAAACATGAGAGCCCATTTTTGGCTGTAACAGAAATACCTAAACACAAAGTACTTTGCCTGCTCCACAGCATTTTGAATGTCTTCCACGCTGGCCTCTGTAGCTGCTGTTTGGCTATTAAAGCCCTTTAGGGAATGTGTCCCAAATGCTCACATGCCATTTCTTGTCAGCTACTTAATCCATTTGACCCATCAAAAAACCAGAGATGTATTGTTTTAGAGAAGAATTTCAAAAATGATGTTTACCCTCTGGCAGGAATTATCATATCCTTTTGGCTTTTTACTACTTACTTTCACATGCCGCTCATAACAGAATTCCCGCTTCCGAGGATGGTCATTAGGACCCTGATGGTGCAGTTCAATCTGATAGCTTTGCATCATTCCTGCAGTGCAAAACGACTGTAAATCTCCCTTATCCATTTAACTGGCAATTACTGCGCTTCAGCCAAGCCTCACCCTGCTCCCAGTCAGGGCAGAGAAGACAGGGACCTGGCCAGGGCTGACTTATGCCCCAGCAATTTCTGGCTAGTGATCATGGTCAGCCAGCCGTAAGTTAGAATCGTGCCAAAGCCAAGTTGCTTTATGCCAGGGATTATATCAGTCTCTGTCTCGCCACAGGATTCAGGGAGCATAAAAACTGTATGGTAGGTCAGCCCCAGTCCTCATACTTTTGGGCTGATTGATTAGTATTCACTTGAATGGGAGTTTATGACTCTACAGAGCTTTGAACTCTGCCTTTGATGATACAGATCTCACCCAAGCAAAAGGTTTCTTTTCCTATGAAGTCTGATGCTCCTCTCTAAAACTGCAGAGACTAGGCTTGCTAATGCCGTGATAGTTCTCTGCTGATGGTGCAAGTAACATGGTGGAGGTCTTTCTCCAGAATCTTTTGGTTTTGCTAGGGCTCCTGCCCTGACGTAGGAGGGTTAGAGGAGCAGACACGCCAGTGTACAAAATGTGGGAAGGAGAATGATGGGGTTTTCAGTCCCCTTACAGTTCTGGGTGTACAAATGTGAGGCAAAACCTGTAATCACCACCAGCACTGCCACATTTGCTTATTACTGGAGGAATGATCTACTGACTGGTGTTGGCTATGCCTAATTTTTCTCTGCCTTACGTGCTGCAGAATTCTGGGCCTGAATTCTGAATTCTCTGTCGCTGTTCTGATGACTATTTTAATGACAAAATGAGCAGAAATACTCACAGAAAAGCTGCTTCTTTGAGTTAGTTCCCCTTTCTATGTTTAATTGTTGTGGGGAACTGATGTTGAGCATCTGGAGTGAAGGACTTTGAGACGGTATATTTTTTAAATGACATTTTAAGCTGATTGCTGACATACTCTGCAAGTACAGTGTTCTGTGTACTTTAGATTACCAATGTCTAACTTGGATAATCAGTTGTTACAATCAGTCTTCAGGCAGCTGGAATGTTAGACTACTTTATTTGATAAGCTCTAGAATATGCCGTCTTCATCACCTGATAAATTACAGACAATAAAGTATCAGCTTCTTTGCTGTGTTTATCACCATTTGGGAATCTTATGATGATAATTTGTTTATATATCTGCTGACATACCATCCAAGATCATTGTCATCAGAACAGCGAGATTTTTTTAATGAAGTTCTTTGCGCCAAAGAAATGGGCTGGGATTTTTTTTTTTGGTATACAGTATGACTTCATGTCTGTATACAAAATGCCATTCAAGATTTTCAAAAAGATCCAGAAAAAACAGTGAAATCTATAAGAAATTGCATGATTTTCCAAACTATCCCAGAGGAGCTCATTAAAAGATCACATGGATGATTACAAATATTGAAGCTAAAATAAAAAACAACTTTATTTGGGGTGGGTGGTGGTAGTCATCAAAACCGCAATAATTAAGAGAGTTGGTTTACGTGGAAAGGCAGCATGAAAGAATAAAAGAAGACAGTACCTACAGAGTTAAAAGGCTATACATCTAATTCCTATGCTATTTTCATCACTGAGGTCTGTTTGCGTGTGGAATTCAACTCCACAGGAGGAGATAATGAAGACAAATAGTATGGCTTTATTTTTAAAAGGGGTGGATAATTTCATGGCAGCTTACAACATTGGTAACTGGGCAAGCTAAGATAATAAGGCTAATCAAATCTCATGCTTCACAGCACTAGTTCCCTCCGGGGTCAGGAAAAATCTTTCCACTATATACAACACTATACACAACACTATACAATTAGCAAGGTTATTATTGGGGAGCAGAGGTGCAGCCTTCTAAAGCAACAAGCTTTTACCAGTATCAGAGAACAGAGGCTGTACTTGGCCAGACAGAGAAAAGAGCATTATTTTCTTATGCCCCTTCTGCTATTCTTCCCTATCAGAGTTTTAGAATTACAATACTTGGGTTTATTAAAAAAACGAACAAACAAACAAACAAACAAACCTGAACATGATTACTTAAGTGCGTTACTGTCTGAAATCCACCAAAAATCTTACACCTGTGACTGGTAGCCCAGGTCAAAAATAGCTGCCACTGACTGAACACAGGAATGGTATCGATCAAGCTGTTGCAGGTTGCAGTGCACATCGCCCTCTGGTTAGGTCAGTTATGTTCCAGAATTTGCTTTTCAGTAGCGGTTTAGGCAGAAAGACATAGCCCCAAATGATGATCAGCTCTTAGCTAGGAGCTGAAAAGACATGTATTTGGAATATTTACTTCTGGAAGTACTCTTCATTTTCTTTAATTGCCTGAACATATTGTTGTAGGTGTTCTGTGTGTATACTTGAATTTTATTTTCCATCAGTGTGTGCATCAGAGAAATGATATTAGCTGCAAATGAAAATATTTAGCTATTTTTTCTGCAAAATTTATGTTCTGTATGTGAATGTGATACTCTTTATGAGTTGGTGGGTTTTTTTCTTAGGAGGCAGAGAAAGCATGTTAGCAGAACAACATCCTTTTAAAACCTCTATTATGAAAGAACTTCCTTTCTACGAGCTATACCTCAAACACAAAGAGTAGGCATTTCCTTGACCCGTATAACACTGCCAAAACCAGCACTAAACCATGTGCCTAAGCAACACACTTACCCGTCTTTTAAATATCTCCAGGGATAGCGATTCCACCACTTCCCTGGGCAGCCTATTCCAACGCTTGATAACACTTTTGGTGAAGAAATTTTTCCAAACATCCAATCTAAAAGTGCCCTGGCACAGCTTGAGGCCATTTCCTCTTGTCCTATTGCTTGTTACTTGGGAGAAGAGACCAACTTCCACCTTACTACAATCTCCTTTCAGGCAGCTGTAGAGAGCAATAAGCTCTCCCCTCAGCCTCCTTTTCTCCAGACTGAACAACTCCTGTTCCCTCAGATGCACCTCAGAGGATTTGTGCCCTAGACCCTTCACCGGCTTCGTTGCCTTTCTCTGGACAAGCTCCAGCACCTCAATGTCCTTCTTGCAGTGAATGGCCCAAAACCAAAAACAGTATTCAAGCCAGTGAAAGAGTGGTGGGGCCTCACCAGTGCCGAGTACAGGGGGACAATCACTTCCCTAGTCCTGCTGGACACACTATTCCTGATACAAGCCAGCCTGCTGTTGGACTTCTTGCCCACCTGCTCATAGCTGTCCTATCTTGGACCATGAGTTTGGACTAGAGACATCATAAGTTCTCTTCCTATCTGAATCACTTGATGATTCGACAACTCAATGACTTCACAATTTGTATACAAAACATGGGGAAAAGGAATTATATCTACAGGGAGAGAAGACAGTTCTGGCATATATAGTTTATCCAATGAAATGATAAATCTTAAATTATACTCGGAGCATGGACCAGAATCCAAGCTACAACTGCCCAGCTGTGCTGTAATAAATTGGCTAAAGTTCCACACTCCCCTTTATTTGCTCTCCTTTTGGCCTCAGCAGCCACGCACTCTTGGCTGCACAACTTTACGAGGAAGGCTTGAATGTTTTGACTCCTTTTTTGGCCACCAGAAATTTTCTTGGCTTTTTTTCGCTTTCCTTTGCCTCCTTCCCAGAGGAGGTCCCCAGAGTGAAAGAGAAGCCACAGCAAAATTCTGAAAATAATACTTGCCAGATCTCTTGACAAGGTACTCATATCTGAAAATAATTTCTTGAGAGAAAATGCAGAAATTCCCCTATTTCACCATCTTGTCTTCAGTCCAGACACACAAAAATGAAATTCCAGAAAAATAAAATACAAACATTCTCATTTTCCCTAAGGTTTCCTTTACATTGTTAAAATTATGTCACTCACGCCCACTACAAAATTCTTTTATAGTACGTGATGGCTGTAAAGAGACCCTAGTTTAAACAAAAATCAAGTCCCAAGAAATCTTTGTCACATTCAATAAAATCAGGGTACCAATGCAGAGAATTTTAATTAAAAACTTCAAATAAACTCAAGGGAATCAAATAATGTGTGAACCTAAGCATATCAGAAAAGCCACGGCTCAGCGGCCTACATGAGTAGACACAGCTCCCAGCAGTGTGCTCCACCTTACAAAAAGTGTTGCCAGAGAAACTCTCTATCCTGGTGCTTCAAGGCAAAATTAATAGTCACCTAAGGTCAGGAAGAACCATCCCTTCCAAGAGCGGAATGAGCAGTACTAGTAGCTTCGGACTGCAAGGCCCTCTTCCCTAAGCTGCTGTTGTGGCTCTCGCTACAAAAGACGGCTCCTTACCCAAACTCTTTGGCTGCAAATCTATTCAAGACAAAATACATCGCCATTCGCGTCCCCAGCTCAATGGGATGCTGGCAAAAAATTGCGCCTCCATTGAAAATCTAGTAGAAGATAATCATTGTTAGTAGCAAGTATTGCTGCCTGTTCTTTGCTATCTGCCATGGCAAGTTCATTTAAAGAAACCCACAAGTCATTCTGGCAAAGATGACAGCAGCAGCAGAGGACTTTTTTCTGCCCGAATGAGGAAATAAAGAAGAAATAGTGAAGACAAAACATGAGGTGGTTTTAAAAGGTACATGGATTGGAAAGGGGAACAAAGGGAAAAAGAAATGCTGATTAGGTATTTTACTTTTCAGAAAGGACTCATTTTACTTACAACCACATTTAGGGATCAAATTCTTATTTTAGAAAAATATGATGTCATGGGAAGAGTAGTTAAGAAATTGTTCCACCAATATTGATCTTGCATAACTTCTGGTTTCTTTTCCTCTTTTAATTTTCAAATGCTTTTAAGATAGTAGTATGTAATTTTAAGGTTTGAACCTGCTTGTCCTAAAAGGATTTGGAGGAAATCCAATCATGGCCATTGCAGCAAACCAAGTTTTTTTAAAAATAAAAATTGCCTGTAGGCACATGTAACCCAATGTCTCCATTTAAAGTTTAATTACTTATACTGCATGGTCTAAACAGACCCAAATCCTTTACTTTTTGTTCCTGCAGTTGATTTCTTTCCCAAAATTGCTTATCATTGAGAAAAGTTGGCTTGTAGGACTAATGGTAACCTTTTGTTCTGAGTTTTATGTCCAGTCAAAACATCACTTTTGCTGTGGAGTGAATTTTGGAAAGCCGGGGAAAATTGGGCCTCCTGAACCTCTTTGCACAACTTCTTCTGGGGTGAGGGGACGGTTACGATACGGATGTATGGAGCTGTACAGTACAAATCTGTCTGTGGGAGCTACAGACAAAGCTCTCATTTCCTTCGCCTCAGACAAATTTCTGGCAGAGGAGGCAATCGAGAACAAAGCTGACTAAACATGGGGCAGCACCTGCCAAAGGGGAGGTACGAGCTAGCTACTTTATGTTTCTCACAGGACAAAGGCTGTTGACAGTGCTGAATTTCCGATTATTGGTTAAACTCTCTCATGCAATATACTATTTTTGCACATTACCTAGGAAATATGGCAGAATTTCCATCATCATCAGTCTTTGAGAACCTTCAGAGTATCTCAGGTATGGTTCGTCCTGCCTCGAGACAGGGACTGTTTGACTTTTGAGGTCTTTTGCATTCCTAGTTTTCTGACATTTATAGAGAATAACTCATAAACCATGTGGAAATTCTATTTCTCCAGTGTTTTACATTGCACTGGATTATTAAAAAAACATGATCTTTAACACAAAGTAATTATGTATCTTAAAGAAGCTGTAATATATTAAGGAACTATCCTTTTTACAGTATTTATTACTGTATAACCTTTCCTTTATTGTTTTTTCAGGCTTAAATATTTATATTTAAGATCCATAAATCAAGGATTATCTTTATTCTGTGTCCAAACAGTGCCTAATCCGCTAAAACTCCATTTCTTGTTTGTCCCCAGTCACTTCTGTGAATAAAACTCCTAAAAACAGTAAATTACGTTTCTTTGCTTTCAGTAACATTATATACATGGTCCTTTTATTTGTTTTGACTTCGTATTTTAGGAGACCCTCTCCTAGGTGTTTCGGTGCAGTTTTATGCCTTTCAATAGCTGTGTACCTACCACAGGGCTTCCTTTGAATTTATTAGAGATTTTACTAAAAATCAAATGGTATGAAGTTTAAGAATTTTTTAAGTAATGTTTAGAAGCATCAATGTCTGAAGTCCACATCTGAGTTAGTTCTACCAGATAAGGGTAAAAATTTTTTTTTTTTTTAACAGGTTGCTTGTGACTTTTAATAGCACTTCCTTCCTACCTGGCTTTTTGTTTCTCATTAAAGAAAGAAAAAATTAAATACATCTTCAATCAGAATTAAAAGTTGGCAGTGGTAGTTTTCCAGGCATAAGACTACTCAAAGCAAAGCTACGTAATAGCGGTAGCTACCTACAACCTAGTAATATATTGGACTTCAGCCTGACCAAGACCAAACGACTTTATAAACTCATAAGCATGTTATGCAGAGATACCATTTAGTCTACCAGTAAAATACTGGAAGCTGGAGGGGGGAAGGGAGAAGGAAAGAGGACATGCCATTGATATTTAACAGTGCACAGCTGTTTCGGGGGGGGGAGGGGGGCGGAAAAAGACAAGGAGTAAAGAAAGTATTCAGCTGTAGGTCGGATTTATGAAAGTGGTACACAAAATTTGGCCAGGTCACAAGGTGTGATTTCTTCTAATCACAACCAGGGATCAGGTTTCTGAATTTGTATCTTATCTAGATTCCTGTCTGTGTCTGAAGAATGCAAGACGCTGCTCAAAGGCGGGGCAGAAGTGACATAGCAAGGCTGGGCGCAACCACTCTATAGATGCAAAGGCATACACAGCCATATGCTGCTTCCATATCCTGCAATCTCAAAAGCATGCTTTACCCACCAGTGCTGTAGCAGGGGCTACAGTTACAGTTTCTGGTTATCTACACTGATTTTGTGTCTGTTTTGAGCTGAGCATGACTGCTCTTGTCCCAGTACAGGACAGAATGCAGTCCACTAAGCACCGGGTGTAGCCTCCAGCACCAGACTTTCAGTTCATTCCTGCTTCTTGGGTAAATGCATCCACTTTCAAATCACCAGTACCATTTCACACGAGAGCTCATGTTTCCAGGTGTACTCCACAACACTGCTCCTAAAGCCAGTGTTTGAGGTTGTGTGACAGCGAATAGGCTCATTTCTCAAGCTGGAAATTAATTGGGATCCTCCAAATGCAAAGCAGACAATGTCAAAACCAGGCTTAAAATGCCAAACACCTAACGCAGGTATCGGCTGTTAAACTAAGTGCTTAGAAGTTTGTAGCCAAGGTTGCCATTCTTTGCCCAATGTTGAAGGCTTACCTCTGCTGCCCACAGCAAACACAGCCCTTCGCAGGGGAGCCGTGTCCTTCACAGCAACAGCCCCAGCAGTAAGACCTACCTTAGAAAGAAAGGGATGTCAAACCATCGTAGAGGGTCTGGCATAAATTAGTCCTTGCAGGGTTATGGAAGTGTTTCTGTGTTGAACCAAAAGCCAACTTAATTTGGCAATCCCTACTGGGGATCCATCCTGTTGCTGGGAAGTGCAGCTGTCTGCTCTCTTCCACTCAGAAACAGAAGGGAACATATGGGTTTGTACATTTATCTTCTGTGGCGTGACCTTTTTTCCTCCGCATAAGGGAAAAGGAGCGTTAAAAAAATCCTACCTTTTTAGTGGTGTATTAATCACCAAGTGCAAATTTGCAATCATCTAAACTAAACACTTGAGTTTGATTTTTATTTAACAGAAATCTTAGCCCAGCAGATATGATTGGTGATTATCACTCACATTTCCAGTGTACAAGATTAAAATGACAGCTTTAAAAAAATCATTACAGAGTGCACTAGAAGCCCTTTCCTTTTATTACAATCCATTTTTCCCTGAATAGGAATTCATTGAAATATATTTCATTAAAATGGGTGTTTATTGATAAATATTAGAGAACCGTACTATTATAGGAATAGCATGCAATAAGGCGTGTATTAACTGACAACTAGTACAGTTCTTGGGTAGCCGAAGTTACACAACCTTGAACATCTTGAAGCACATGAGGTACATTTTAATAGATCATTAAAACACGGTATGTTGTGTTTTACTGCAATATATTATGAAGTGAAACAAGTTGCATTTCCCTGAGAACATATTGACTGCTTGAAAAATGGATGAGAACACTGTGTTCCCTACATGTTGGGAGAACCAGGAAATTGTGGCATTTCTCCCCAATAACACAGAACTTTATGGAAAGATGTGAGTCATACTGGTTAGGAATCTGTTGCCTAAACTAAGACATTTTTGACACTACAGGCAGCCTGCATGGTGTCCAGCTGTCTCTCCAGAAGGTGCCAGCCTCTTCTAGATCTCTCTTCATCTTCACTGTCACTTCTATGTAGACGTCTTACATAATTTTTGTCATCTGAAGGACTTCAGATGCCTACTTGTTGGCACCTGAATGACTACCATTGCAACCTGTAACTCCCTAATAAACCTGCTAGACCAGTACATAAATACTTCAGCCATGAGCTATGGACAGACAGGCATACGGATAGACAGGTGGATAGGTAGGCTCTCTGCAACACAATTTTTCAGACTTCCCGCGGAGCTTTGCTGCTGGGGTGTTCTGGTTCTTCCAAGGCAATAGGAAACAGGTAACAGAGCTGCTCTCAGTGTGGTTGTCTCAGCTGAGACAGCTGATGCATTTCTCACCAAGAGCTTTTACTCCCTCACAGATTAGTTCCTACAAGGTCTTCTCAATGAGCTCCTCGGCTCTTCCTCAGAAGGGGATGAGCTGAGGAAAACTGCCAACTGACACCTCATGAAGCTTCCCAAGTATCTGTGTCCTCCCTGTGGATATCTAACAAGGACAAGAGTTTCAACCCCAGTGTGTTGAGATTTCCTCTTCCTGTCACAATTCAGGCAGTGTTATCAGAGTTCCCACTACTGCTGCAGATGCTGGAAACAAGGGGAAAAAACAGCTCTTAACCCAGAACAGATTAATTTAGAAATGTTCTAAATTCACCTGCTACACTTGTGGTCTCGGTACGTTTTTTCTTCTTGTAGTGTATAAACTTTTACAGCGGAGAGTTGTCTATATTTGTGCCTAGTACTTTATCAGATCTTAATAAACACATAATAATAAATTATCCCAAACTGGTATGCAGTGATAACTTATAAATATGGTAGTGTTTTTGAGTGTTCTAGTGCATTAAAAAAAGATTACATTAGTGCTTCAAAAACGGAGTGAAGTAAATAAGCTATGACAGTATAAAGAAATGTTGGTGAGAATGGAATCAGGTTAGTAAAAGAGCTTCTCTGTTTATTCAGAACAGAGTTTGATGTGCTAACTGTTAGACATTAATGTATTATCCTGATGGATTTTGTACCTACACACTTTAACATCACAGATGAAAAAGCCTCAAAAATAGTGCATTGTAATATGTGCTTCATTTATTAAAAATGTATGGGCAAAATAGATTGTATTTTTCATCCTCTTCACATTCTTGTCATTGTTCTCATGGTGAAAATCACAAATTCTGTTTTGAAGCTGAGAATGAATTGCAGTTGTCATTAAATGTGGGTGTTTACAGATGTTATTAATTGAGAAAATAGTACACTGTTCTCAACAAGATAATGCTTCATTTATACTCTGGAGAGCTGAAAGCTACCCTAGGAGAAGAGAAGAGCACTTAGTAGCTTTCAAGACATGAAGAACACGGCACATGAAGAACATTGTCTCTTACCTTTTTTTATTAATAATCTGAAACAGTTGTTACCGTGTTTCAAATTTCTTTTATCAAATTTCACCAATAACTTTGGCAGCCGAAACAAGGATCTAACCCTTCTGAATTTTTAGTAACTCTTACAAAATGTTGAAAACAGGCAATGTCCAAGATAGATTATGGAATGGACAACACCCAAAAACTTCTACATCTTATGTCCCCCTTTTAGTTCTGCTAGTGGCCTAACTGCACCAGCTTTCATTAGTTTCAGTAGGAGATTCAAACTCCATTCATCTCTCAGGATTAGGAAATTAATTTCCAGCAGAAATGTTTTATGCAAAATACATCTGCTCCTGTAAAAAAAAAAAAATTATTTCCTATTTAAAAAGTCTTTTACTCCAGATTTTTTTGTTTGAACTGCTTTGTATCAGTGGAAATCAGAATCAGCACTTTTAAGTTATGATAGGAAGCTGAAAGCAAGATTGGCCTGTAATTATCTTGCTCATTCCAAAATAATCTGAATCTTAATAACATACAACTGACTCTTCTCTTTCAGGAATCAAAATACAGGCTATTAAGACAGATGTTCCATTAAAGCAAGTATGCTTGTAGATTTTGGCAGGTAATAGAGAATGGGCAAAGTACAGAATGAGCAATGTCGATATTTAATTTTCAAATTAACCTGTTAAAGACTTTCAAAATGTTTTTGTGGATTTAATAGGAAAATATAGAATGCCTCTTGTGGTTAAAACCCTATTTTTTAATTCCCCAGTGTGGTACCCTAAACTAGCATGTTTGACTATTAACAGTATTTATCCTCTATACATTTCAGTAGCACCAGATAGCATTGCTATGACTAACACAGATACAAAGATGTCCCTTACTTTTTTTTTCTAATATGTGTTTTTTACTGTATCTTACTACTTTTTGAAAGACAAATAGAAAGGCAAAAAGTGGCCTGCATAAAAATAACCAAATGAGTAAAAAAACAGCACTGCACGCCAAGATGTATCCCACATATCTGCACTGCTTCACACTGCAAAACCACTTGCCAACATTGTGGTGTCTTATAAATATGTGTTTGACAGCTCAGGAGCAAAGTGTATTCCTGTTTTGGATGGAGCATAGCAATTCGGTAGGATGTTGGTTCATTGTGAGTTTGTCCAGTCAGCAAGTTAATTAATGTCAATCAACTAGAAGGGTTATAAATATCCTCATACACCACACACTTCCTTTTGCTTCTTCAGGCCTACTATGTGTGATGGGTATGACCTGGGCACGATCATTAGGTTAGCTTAAATTGTGTCTTGCTTAAATTGATCATTTAAACAGCTAACTCTTACTTACCATGGCGGCTCGTTACTGAAGGGCATCTCAAAGCACAATCCTTTGTGGCTCAGCAGCGGCTTGCAGGCAGATGGTGATTGCTTTTGTGCTGGAAAATGCTTGAAAAATCACACAACGAAATGCTTAAACTAAGATTCCGCTTTAGTCATGATGTATTTCTCACAGGATTCTTCAACAACGTTTCCCAAACTGGGGGTCTGAGGAACCTTGTCAGGAAATGGTTCCCCTGGCTTTGCAAAATACTGGAAAAAATGTGATTGCACCAAATCATATTATTATTCTCAGATGTGGTGGCAGCAGCTCGGTGCTCATAGGGCTGGACAGGGAGAAGCACTGCAACGGTGTTTGCGCAGCAGCACTGCAAACGTCTTTTATTTGCTTTGGACAGTTTGCAGGTCCCTGGTCCCTACAAACATCTGCAGGCGACGCGTACAGCAGCTCTCATTCTGTGCCCCTGCGGGACTAGGTACCAGCTCTAGGACTGCACCCCTAAGGCCAGCCGAGCTTGGGCTTAAATTCAGCTTGGCTGAAAGTGGCCATACAAGTTTTCCCATGACCTGTCTGAGAACTTAGATCAATGACAGTTTTCAGTGAGCTTTTCTAGCCGGCCTCTTTCAACTGAGACTTTCCTCCCAACAAGCTCATTTCTTCCTGGTGCCCCTCCCTAATGGAAAATACTGAGCGCTGCTTATGTCCCTGTAAAGCAGCTAGAGACACCTGGGCAAGGGATGTAGATGTGTGGCGCGAAAGATTCGTGTGTGGCCACAGCATTTCCTATCAGCCAGTCCCAGGTGCCTGCACGCTCTCTGTTCGCTGCTGCAAATCCTTTCTGAGCAAGCCCTCTGCCCCCGCACTACGTTTAGGAGCTCAGGTACTTACCACAGAGTATGGCCTCCCACTCTCTGGGCCAAGTTTGGGAAAGACAGGCGTTTCAATGCCTCAATTTCATTACGCACGTTATTTATTGGCTCCCACGTCTTTCCATTGATTGTATGTCAGAACCTAATTTAACAGTAGTGGAGTGACAGGGAACAGAGGGCACCCAGGGGCTTAAGGCACTTACGTTGTTTTCCTAAAATATCCTGATTCATGCTGATTTTTATTTTTTTTCTCTCTCTAAGGAATGGGAGAATGTACATTAGAATCAGAACTAAACATTTTGGCACAAGAAGTCAGGGAGAGTTTTGCCATCAGCTTTGGTGCAGCATGATTAAACTGTAGCTGGCCAGCTGCTAACAAGGTAAAAACATGTCCATGTGTTAATACATTTTCATGACGTACAGATATGTACATTTACAAGCCCAGGAGAAGGCAGCCTTGCTAATCTGAATTACAGTATGTCTTTTCTAAGTTGACAGAAGTGCTACTCTTGCTGCTGCTCTTTAAAATGGGGCAGATCCTGTCACCTGCCAGGAGGACATCTATTCTCTATATTCTACTGCTTATTTGAAATATTTATGTAGTATAAAAAGTAGGGAAGAGCTTTGTCAGTATAAAAACATAACAAACAGAAACATACAGGTCTAAAGATGCACGTACTAGGTGTTGTGGTTTAACCCCAGCCAGCAACTAGGACCATACAACCTCTTGCTCACCCCGCCTTCCTCCCCCAGAAAGGGTAGGGAGAAGAGGGAGCAAAGGAGGGGAAGGGGAAAAACAAGTAGTGGTTTGAGATAAAGACAGTTTAATAGAACAATAATGGGGG
>VZSF01002822.1:632424-713080 GCA_013398295.1 Chionis minor
AATAATAATATAATTTACAAGATATAAGTCACTCTTACCACCCAGTGAATTGGTTGCCCAACTTAAACCAAGAGGAGATTGCAGATTCCCCTCCTCCCCCCTTCCCACCCCTGGGTAACCCCCATTTATATACCGAGCATGACGTCTATGGTATGGAATATTCCATTGGCAATTCTATTGTTCTTCCTATGCTCCTTCTCAGCTTCTATGGGTGGCTGAAAAAAGTTCTTGGCTGGTATAACCATCACTTAGCAACAACAAAAGAAATATGCATTATTGACATTCCTTTCATAACTGTCTTGGTTTGAGGTAAAACAGGACCAATTTTGTTCAGTAACTCTGCTTTCTAACTAGGCCTCTTCTAACTGCTGAAATTAACAGCATATTGTGCAGAAAACTGCTCTTTCTCAGAGTGGTAAGACCCATGTTTATAGCTGATGCCAAGGCACGGGATACAGAGAAGCCCTTGCTTAGAGTTATTGCGATAACGACCAAGGCCAGACAGCTTGGTTATTTGCCCATTGGAGGGTTGGAAGCAGAGAGGCGTAGAGGGGTCCCATCTGTGGGGAGGAGCAGACAGGACAGGTGACCCAAAACAGACCAAACAGTGTATTCCATCCCATCTGCATCATGCTCAGTATAAGAGCTGAGGGATCAAAGGGTCAATATCAGTAGTTTCTGTCCGTTTTCCGTTTTACGGCTTCACCTTCTTCTCCAGCTTGCTCGGGCTTTTGCTCTTGCTGGGGCTCGTGCTTTCCTTCTTCAATGGCCGGCACCCAAGGAGGACTCCATCGGTTCATCTACCTTTGATCCCGACCCGTGTGTTCCTGGATCCACTTCCTTTCCGTCGCTGAGTCCAGTCTGGGACTTGCCCAGTGCCTGCTGGTGACGTGATTGTCATCCTGGGAGCTTGATACAGTTTTGTATATATTTCATTATTTTCTTTTTGTTATTTTATTCTTTATATTTCATTGAAGTAGTTTAGTTCTTACTAAACTAGTCTCTCCTCTCTCTCCTGCTCGGCAGGAGAGAGGGAACATCTGTCACTCGGCTTGCTTGGGCCAATCCAGCCCAAACCCACGACAATAACAAATCTGAAAACACAGCAACCACTAGAAAGAAAATTAACTCAATCTCAGCTGAAAAAAGAATGTTAGGGAATGTTAGCACACATAGCTTTCCTATGAAGAGAGCTTCACAGGGCAGCTGAAGTCAAATTATTAGGAATCTGAATGAATTAAGAGTTTCTCTCACTAGAGACTACTCTGGTCCTGCAAATCAGCCAGCATCTGATGGGGCATTAGATGCATAACCCTCACACTGGAAAAGAACCCAGATTCTTTCATGTCCTGAAGTTAAGATTCTTTTGTTTTTATATAGACTGTTTTATCACTTTTTTGGTGCCTTCCAGAAAGATGAGTCATTAGGAGAAACTTGAACGTGGAGAAGGCTTGACACTCTGGGATGGGGAGGATAGGAATAATAAAAATAATGAATACGGGTGAGGAGATGGGAGGAGAAGGCAGAAGAGATGACGAGAGTATTGATATTGCCTGCGACTGACAGCCTCAGGAAAACTAATTAGGGCTGAGGAAGCTGATGAATTCCATATGAGAAAATGGAGTTTGAATATTAATAAGCTCTATTCCATTATTGTCCAATTCTAAATCCATTAAATTTGAAGGGGCTTAAAGTTTGGGAAAACACATTTTCTCAGTCTTGTGACATGATGAATAATGCAAGGATTAGGAGATAGTACTTTTTGCAAGGGTCCAAACCCATGTGTATATTGGGGCTTAGCGCACAGCTAACGCACAACAATTCCCATTTATATAATTTCTTTTTGAGGGTTTCCATGAAACTCAAACGGTGAACTGGGCTCAGTTTCTGCATAAGCTTGGCAATGTCACTCAGTGTTTGCTGTCAGACAGGGAAAAAGTGTTACACAGTGTATTTTTCATTTGTTTTGCTATTATGCTGTTTTAAGAATAATGATTTGCCATTGCTTGGCTCTGTGATTCATTTGATTGTTTTCCCTCATTTCAAGATGAATCGTAGTTTTTAATCTGTTTGCTGTCATCTCTCATTTCACTGAAGCACACATATTGCTCTTATTGCCATGCAAATAGGTGCTATATAAATAAAATGTATTATTATGATCATTAAAGTAAAAGAACCCAGAGTCATCTGTTACACAGTGTGTTCTTTGCCAGACTCGGCGCTCGTGCTCACAGTCCATCTCTCCACTTCTGCCGGCAGTGCTCTGGGGAGGCAGCGTTTCTGAGCCATGTCAGCTGAGAAGCACCAGGACAAAAGAGTAAGTGGAAGTAATGGGGCAGATTTATCACTGATACTTCCAGAGAATTGCAACTTACTGTCCTCAGGCAGAAACCAGCGATAAGAATACAGCTGTGAGTTTTGAGCTCATCATATCTCAGAGGGATGGAAACGGCAGATTAGCACTTGGGTGAGAAGCCTCCCAGGAACACCTGTAGCCACAGTCTGACAACCATATTCCCATGTCTCTCTCCTGCACTTACCTGCTGGATGCTCTCCTGCTGCAGCTGCCTCCCAGAGGAGTAAAAGCAGCAAGTGCAGAGGCACAAAGGCAACCTCCATCTGCTTTTGCCCAGCTTTCCTTCAGTCAGGCAGTGAGTGGGGAAGCACACATGGGGATATGGGAAGCAATTCTGGAGTGGGTACAGCTTGAAAGGTCCTCCTACTCTTACTGACAACATCGCTGTAATGTAGTGAGGATTTCTGTTTGGGTGTTTGCTTGTTTATTCAGTAAACTGAACTCCTGGAGATATAAATATGACAGTCAGCCATCTCTTGCTTTGCTCAGAAGGATGAAGACACCTGCCATTCGCTCCAGAATGACATCTGCTTGAAGATAAGAAACCTCAAGGAATTTCTTTTGGAGTGCTGTCTGCATGGGTGTGTTGCAGGGGGACAAGGAAGCGATCTTACTTACATTCTATTGATTAAGCTGTTCTGCTATAGAACAGAATATATATTGTGGTAAATTAGGCCAAAAAATTAAATGTGTTACCTGGATGCCTGGGTTAAAGGGGCTGATCTATATCAGTTCCAAACACCTAGTGATGCATTGTATTCTCTGGACTCCTGAGAGAGGTTAGTTAGCCTGCACCGGTCACGTCTTGCTGCTGCCACTTTCTGTCCTGGCATGTAACGTACCTAGAAGCTCTAGATTTCCTAATTACTTTTGTTCTTACTGCAAGTCAAGACTAATCATATTTTACAATGTTCCTGAGGGAATAAATATATTCAGCCTGTTGAAGTTGAATGCTCTCTGGCTTCCTGAAGGTTTTCTGATCATTTATCCCAGACACCAGCTGGGGTGTAGTGTGATCTGCTTCCATTGGACTTCTGCTGAGCATCCTTAGGGTGTCTGGATACAGCGTCTGCACCAGGAGGTTGCACATACATTACAGAGTATCTCAGAGTGGGAAGAAAGCCCTGGCTGGGTGTGGGGCACAGGAGGCAGAAATTGCCAGACTGCAGTAGCTCTTCATGGCAAGGAAACATTATTTGAAGGTTTAGGACAGGATACATGGAGGATTGTAAAGCCCAATATATACCGTACTGAGCAGGGGAGCATGGAAGGGAGGACTGCTTAAGGAGACTTCATGGGGTATGATAAAGTGGCAGGGAAATGGTTGACACTGACACTGGGGATCATGTAAGAAACAATCCAACTTCGTCAGGACTTCCTAACCATATCAGTCCTGTCTCAGTTCTCTGTCCTAACACCTCTGCAAATCAAGGACGGCAACTTACCAACACTGAGATCCACCTCAGAGATAAGCCTCTGTTCTTCTGGTGCATTTCTGTTCTGGAATCTGCTGAATCCCTGAAGACACATCGTTATGATAAGCTACAGCAGAAATAATAGGGCATTTTTAGTAGTGACAACTTTTTTTACCTGGCTGGCAAGCCATCCCAAAACACCTCCGGATTTGTACAGAAAGGTCAGAAGTGAAAGCTGCCAACTGACTTCCTTGACAGCCCTGTTCTCAGTTAACATGTCCCAGTGTCCCCCAATGTCAGCTTTGTTCCAGTTTTTACAGGTGATCCTCTTTTTAATCCAGTTTTTTGCAGCCACACTCAGGCATTATTGTAACTCCACCAGATTCGTGCCAGGAGCATTCTGTAAATTTACCGAATTCCATTGACCTACAAAGGAAACAGCAGAAAGAGTTGTGGCTTCCCTCATCCTAACAAGATTTTTTTCCCTCATAGTAAAATATGAGGTCTTTTCTGTGAGCAATACCACTACCCTTCTTGAAGGGACCTTTAAATACAACCAGACAACATTTCATGGAAGGTAAAAACTATAGGAGAACAAAAAAAAATGTCTCTGGATGTATTGCTGATCTAGACAAACTGCTGTTGACTCATTGCCAGCTCATGCGGAACGCAATCATAAAAATTTACAATTTTAGCTGTTTCCTGGTTAAGTACAAAAACTGGAGGAGTTTTACACACATCCACTGAGGTGTGGTGTACAATGTCGAGGGATGGATCAGTGCAGCTCCCAGCTGCTGAGCACATGCAAGGCATTTATGTTGGCCTAAAGTAACACTTCATGTCTCAGGTTTTAAAACCATCTTATATGCCACAAGAATTGTCCAGGGACTCACTTTCTGAGGTTGGACTGGGTTTTTTTTATAAAAACTGGTATTTTTCATTTTGGTTATCAAGGAATCAAAACAAAGATCAACAAGAAATACTGAGGTAGTCTCAGAAACAGCCCACAAGAAGGAAAGCTGAGCTAGGAGGATTTTTGGTGGAAGTTGCCTGATACGGACAACACAAATACCACTGCAAATGGCCGTGCTGCTTCCGAGATGTCTTTAGAGCCAAGTGGCTTGAGCTTGATGGATCCATATGGACTGTGAGGGCAGAGTTTGATCTTGCCTCTGCCTGGATTTTCCTGCCAGGAAACCAGGATGCTTCCTCCAAGCTGAAGGCAGAGGGTGAGACAAAATCACAACAGCTACAGACAAGCAGGGAACAGGGTCAGGGCAAGTGCAGCCACAGCCCCACATCAACATGATGGCGAGGGTGCACCTTTTGACTACCTCAACCACTGCAAAACAGGGGACTTGCTGAAAAGATAAGGAGGTTTGGGCAAGGGAAACAGCTAGTTAGCTCTGGACCGAACAACGGGGAAGGAGGCCCTTCCTCTGTCACTTCACACATAATCCTGCCTCTTGATGAAAGTGGTTATTTGACAGTGTGAAGTCTCTTCCAAATTTTCCGTTCATAACAAGTTATCATCAGTACAGCTGAAGATCCTTTTTTACCAACAAATGTGGAAGAAAAAGGGGAAAATTTATGTGATGTTGCTAAACTTTTGCTTACCGCTGAATCTTAAAGACAACTTCAAAACTGCTGTGTTCTGACTTCCATGACAACTTGCTCAAGAACAAGGATATCCATCATGAAATACATGCTCTAAAAAAATCCCTCTGCAGAACTTCAGCTACTTCAGCTAAGCAATGCAGACTATCTATATCTCAATAACATCTGGTATATGTGTTTGTTGCTCAGCTTTAGTTTGTAAATATGTTTGCTCTTAGTGCCATGTGTTAGTACAATTTTCCTTGTATGGGTGGATTATTTTCCACTGTGTGGCATAGTTAAGGATTTCCCATTTGTAACAACATATCTTAGCAGTTTTGTCAAAATATATACAATCATTAAAAGCTAATAGGTAACTGGTATTAAATTGCACTGAATGTTTGTGTGTTTTAGAGTTAAGTAATCCTGAGTAGAGGCTATTGATTTTACTGAGCTGTGAATGTTCAGCACGTCTGAGACCTGGGTCCATAAAGTGATGTTTTTATAACTGTGCAAAGTAATAGCCTTAATACCTAAGAATTGTCCTTTCTTGTCTTGAAAATAACGATCGTGTTCTTCTTGTGACTCTTACACTCCCTGCAGGTTTGTTTGCCAAAAGACCAGGGCAAATGGCTACAATCTCTAGCATACCAACATTTAAAAATAGCATGACAACACCGGTCTGTACATACTCTGTCTTCATCACATCAGAGACTGAAACTTCCTGGCAATTGGAGAAAAAGCCATTAATACTCATAGCCTTTTATTACCCAAGCCCGATTTGTTTTAATTTTCCCTTGGCAATAGCAGTACCTCCGTCAGACTGCACAAGCAGCTACACCTGAGCAGAATCCAAAAAGGACACCTTGCTTCCACCGCAGCAGTGTTAACTCTTCCACAGTGGCTGTGAAAGAGCTCGCACTACGTCAGTGCCAGGGGAGGCCTCCTGACAGTCACACAGCTAAAACCGACTATAACTTGCGATACAACTTTTATTTTAGCCAACACAACTGTAAGCGTGGAGATTCACCTCACCTGCACTGCATGCCACTGCTGAAAATCTTCTAGTGCTTTTCAGAGGCAGGCACTCCTGGTTTATTCTGCTCAGGAGAGAAGGCACAACAAAATCTCCAAAGGCGAAATTTATTGGTGGTAGGAAATCAGGTGTCTGTGGAGAAACCAATAATATCATGAGGCAATAATTTGGTTCTGATTAAGCCCATTTCTAGGCAATTGATTTTTGCAGTCTGAAGTGTCTCCCCCAAAACATGATTTTTGTGCTGCTTGTCGAAGCTGTGAGTTTGCAAAATCACTGGGGCCCTCCCTCTTGCAGTCAGTTCACCTGAACTGTTGGGTGATGGTGACTCCCCTGACACTTCCCTTCTGAAGGTGATGGCAGAGCTACCTTTAACCAGTCATTCCCCCCACCAATACCACCTATTTTTGTATTCTGTTCTCATTTCATTTCTACTGAGAATCGTGCTTTGCAAACTAAATAGTGGGAAAATGCGGTACTATCTGTGTTTGCTTTTATTTTGTTCATAGTCCAACCACGCATCTTAAAAACTTTAAGCTTTTCAGTTCGTTTGAAGCCTGCACATTAAGGTTCATTTATACTTACAAAAATCTATATGTTGAAGTAGTTGTCTTTGAGAGCACCCGATTGTTATTGTTTGACAGAACTGTCACTAGAGGGTCCATTTTGAGCTCATTCATTGAAAGCCGTGGCAGCAACAGCAGCCAGCCTTAGCTCAGTTCTGCCTCCAGAGATTTGCAGAGAAGCTATTTGGAGTTTATCACACAGTTTTGCAAAACACTACAGCCTTGGCAAGCTGTCATAAAGAGCCTCTCATTCCAACTGGGCTCGTTTACAAGTAGTATTTTATTACTCTCTGCTCTGTTTTACCCTGCACCTTGCAAAATCTTTCTTCACCTCTTTTACTCTGTTGATAGATTAAAAAATTCTGAAATACGACTCCAAAAAATGCTTGGTATTTTTAATGCATTTCTAATTCAAGGGTTATCCAGCTCCACTCAGACCGGAGCTCTTTGATGCTAAGCTGTTCCACGTCCCAAGCCCCCCTGGTCAGGCCTTGCAGCCGAAAGCCTTATCCTGAGCAAAGCCACTTCCCAAAGTCACCCTGCAGCCCTGCAACTAGTTCCCACCTGTGACTGTGCCATTTGCTGACGATCAGGCGCTTCCATCTGCTCTTTTCGTAAGGGAATTTTTAACTTGCGCACTAAAAGCCGCTGTTGTCTGAAAAGCACTGCATTTTTCATCCCGTAAGGATGATATCAGACCAAATAAAAAAGTCCGCAAGGCCAATTTCACCCCTGTACCTTGCCCCGTGTATATTGGCTCTGCCACAAATCTGTCTCCCAGGGGAACTCTGCTGGGAGCTGGCGCAGCGACTCCATGCCACCCTTTCTTCAGCATAGCATGGCATGGGATTTGAGGGTGTTCCGGGTAAGAAGTTCAAATTTGGGGTTGTATCAGACTTGTCATCTTAAGTACACTAATCTGCGTCAATAGAAACCTAGGTGTGCCTTCCCCACCAACTCCTGGCACTCCAAGCAGCATTGCTGCCAAATTTCACAATTTTATCTGAGGGCATATAAACATTTGGTGCTTTTCCCAAAGTCTCAGCTCCTCGAGACAAGTGATTATGTGCGCACACCAGCTTGCAAAGGTGAAGAGCCAAGTTCTTGCCACCACTCTGCCCTTTCCAGCAGAGCTAAAATGTCATGGGAAGAGAATAAAAATGCCCCATTTGACAGTTAAAATGTAGTAGATGATACAGTCTTGCAAACCAGGTGCACACCGCAAGCTCACCACCGAGGCTCTGAGCTATATACACCAGGAGCAAGGATATAAATGAAGGAGTTGGGTTTGTGCAGCTGCCCAGCCCCCTGGGGATGCTCTGATTTTGGCTCCATGTTTGATGCAACCCCATCCCACAACACTGCGTTTTCAGACGAGGAGAGAAAAGCAGCTGCCACCTCAAAGTTGCTATTTTGCACATGATTGCCTGCTAGCTAGGCTTCCCTCCCTTCCAGTGCTTACAGTTAACTCCTCCTCTGTTTTCCTGTGTCTCTTAATCCTTGGAGGCAGTGTGTCCTCATATATTTTTCTGGTCGAGAAGGAACTGTCTTTTCCCAATACATCAGTTTCATCAGTCATATGAATTCCGTATGAGACTTAAAAAATCATTGGCCTGCATGGGATTCTTCTACCTAGTTAGCGGCAGTAATTCAGGTGATTTTTCTCTTCCACTTCTTGTTCATCCACATTAGTGGGTGACAGCCTGTAACAAATGCATTCGTACCTAGCAGACAGTATTTATTAGCATAAATTCCAGCTCCTTCATGAGGTAATTAATACCAAATATTTCTATCATTTCATAAGATCATAATTCTGAGAACCATTTTTTAACTCATGTAAACAATGATGATTTACAGTTTTGCAGATATGTGACTGAAACCAGCACCTCTTTTTTATGCAGAAGGCTCTGTTTGTTGTAAAATGAAGTTTTCTCAAAATCTGGTCTATAAAGCAGAGGCAACCCACAGTCATTTATTTTTCCTCAAAGACTTTCTCATACTTAAAATAGTAGTCCTTGTGAAACCGTGTATTTGTGTCTCTGATGTCTGTTGATATAGCAGCAATTTCCTAGTTTCCAGCAACACGTTTTCTGGATGACCACACCAAGAGTTTCACCCCTCTCTTGATCAGAGGAACTCAGTTCCCTTCTACATCCCAGCCTGGTCCTTCCCCCTCTTGCCTTCTCTTTCCCGAGATAACATTTGTTTCCGCATAGTCTGAAGAACCTAGCAGGTAGGTCTGCTTTTTCAAATTGCTTTTATGATACAAGAAAAGAAAAGAGTATCATATCTGCCTCTGTGCGGTGGTACACACTCTTCTGGTACCCCTGTTGCCATGATCCCCCTGGGTGCAGCTCTCTTCTGTGAGGATGCACAAATCCTCAGTGGAGGGGTGTTGGGGACAGTCACCCCAGGCCCCTCTGGGGACCCCGAGCCTGTGTCACAAGTGGGGGCTGACAGGGACTTCAGCTGAGGGCTGCGGGTGCAGGTAGGCAGGTGCAAGATCCTACGCTTGTTTCATGCGGCGTATTGAAGAGCTCATCATGCAGCAGCTTTTGATCACTACCCACTTTGGACGAGGGCCAGAAGCAATGACGTACAGATGAAAGCTTCTGTATCCCAAAAGCAATCCTCTAAGCCATCCAAGTCCCTCTAAAGCTCCGACTGTTTGCGAGCTGAAGACTTTTAGGTTGGTTATGTAGCGAGGATAAGAGTGAGAACGCTCCTGTAGAGAACACTAGCACTCCTTTTATTTTGGATGCTTAGGCTGTTTCTTTTCAAAGTACTTATTTATTTGTTTGTTTGTTTTTGCTGTACCACTACCCTTTGAGAGACTCATGCCCACTCTATAGTAAGGGGGATGTGGCTGGCTTAACTTCTAAAAATGTGCTACCTTGCGTACTTCTTTTGTTAGTGCAAAGGAGTCTTATTAGCATAGACTGTTCTAGTTAAATTGCATGTTTATGCTGCTTGAGTTTACGGACTTACATTAGCTTTAATTCTTACACTGGAATAGGCAATAAAATAAAGCTGAAAAGCATCCAGTGCTGCCAGGGTCACATTTTTCAGCTGAACTGCTAAGGGGATATTAAGCGTGCTTTGGCTTTTTTCAATAAATTGTGATTTCTCCTTCTCCCAAAGTCAATGGAGGAGTAATGTTATGTGTTTCTCTCTTCAACCTATTTGGAAAACTCAGTGTGTTTGGTGGACTTTGGTAAAGGGGGCCTAAGTCTGCAAAGCATTTACGCACATACAAAACAATCCTCAGAGCACCTCCCAGAAGCAGTTGATTAAAATCAGGCTGATTTAAGAGGCAGAGAATATTCTGATCTCCCTGATTCTAATCAGCCTGCTTCAGGAGCTGGCCCCGATGCTCTGTGTTATTTTCAAATGCTTGATCCCGGGGATACATGAATTTGCTATTACAGCAGGGTCAGTGAAGTGCTATCTCTGCTGAGATCAATGGGAGTTCTGCTACTGACTTCAGTGGACTCATCGCTCACTAGTGATATAGCTGGGGTGTATCTACTTTTGATTTGACTGCTGCAGCATTCCCTTATTTCTCATATATACTGAACACGGATATTTACCGAGATTGGCCATCTGTGGACATCATTGGCTTCTGGCACATAACCCCAATGCAAACACTAAGTTCAATGATTTAACCATTATAAACACTACATTTAAAATGATTCTACCAGTGAGGGCATAACGTGCAAATATCTATAACACCATTTGATTCTTGAGCAGATGAGTCTTTGTGAAGAGATTTGATGATCTGTGTGAAGGCCATTAAAATCACTGTGCAGGATTTGAGTGAAACAGAGCAGCTCGCAGATCTGGACTCTTATGCAATGCTCTAAGTTTGCAGAGTGAAAGGTACCCAGGAGCTCTCTATCAAAATTTCAGATGTGCATTTTTCCCTAATCACAGAAATATTTAAATAAAATCACACTCCTTAGCACTCGTGCCACCGGAGTACAATGTTTAAAAGATGCCTCTTTCAATGTACAGCTAGAAACACGTGGATTCGCTGCATGTTGGAGAAAGGAACCACGTAGCTTTCTGCTAAACATCAGTCTCTGATCTAGGCTGCTTCTCAGCTGAATCAGGCTGGTATTGCGTGCCCTGTAGCTGGTAGAACTGGTCTAATTCCCTGGTGTGATAGATCATTGAGTTTAAAGAAATAATCCTGTACTGGAAACTGTACAAAGACTGATATAATTTAATTTACAGTTTATATGTAGAAGAATCTTAAATAAAATCAAATTCATTAATAGAGTCATTTGGCTACATTCACAGTGATGTGCAAACCCATTAAAAGCTCCAAGTCAAATTCTAAATAGAAAGTTGAGGGTGGCTCTTCATCTAATTTAAAAGCATTTTTTTTTAACTAAGAGACTAACTGTATTGTGGGCGGTGTGCTTCTACTGCTGAATAATTTCTGAACGTCAGAGCCCTCAGCACTTCAAAAAAAGGTGATCAGCACCTCAAAGAACATGGACCTAACTCTGGCAAAAAAGAAAATTTTGATCATTTAATGTTAATGAAAAACAGATTTCCAGTAAACATTAGGCATGCTAATGAAATTCATTCTAGTGGCAGTGGATTTATGCTCTATTTATTATTTTTTATTCAAGCAATTGCAATTACCTAAAGAGAAATGGAGATTCATACACAAGTTATTAGTTTGAGTTGTTAAAAAACCCCTTAAGAACTCTATAAATCTCTTTGAAATTTCCTTTAACTGTAGATTCCTATCGAGGAAAGTATTTTGATGAGGAAATGAAAGAGTAAGTATGTCATATCTGAAGTTTTAATTGAGTTTGTTGACAATACTCTAATAGCAGCAGCCAAGTGCAAGCAAGGACTTTGAAACAAAGGCAATGAGCCAGCCAGTTGCCGAATGGCAGCTTATATGCAATTGAATATATAATCATATAGAATATTTTGTCCTAGCTTCCATTAATAAGAAAGTGTGCATGTGTGAGTGTGAGTCCATGCGTGTGCAGGCACACGTGTATTCTCAGCTTGAAAGTGAGACTCTGGAACCTGCTTCCACAGCTGAACAAGTCTGGATGTGGTTGTGGTGTCAGTTCAGCTCTCGCTAATATTTACATTTTAAGAGTCACAGTACACAGAGGGATCCTTTAATCCAAGCTGCACCTTTGGAGGTGGTAGGAAGTCGGAGTGGAGATCACAGCTGCCTGTGCTCCAATGGCTAAAGAGCAGTGTCTCCTGGCAGACACCCACATTACTGATCTGGCACTCATCTGCACCGTCCCCCAAGGTCAGAGGCTGCTTTTGACAATGTTTGCTTTAACTGTTTGTTCAGGACTTTTTACATTTGCCAAATTAAATGAGTACATTAGCTAGTGCCCCGATCATCTGCTAGGAGCATATGATGTCAATGGAGTAAGGTACACAGCTGAAAGTGCTATTCAAAAGGGCGCATTCAGCCACACTCTTCTCACCACCCATAAGAAAGAAATCTGAAAAACGTGGCACATTATCTCTGAACATCACCAGCGGTACTTCTCGTGTACACGCAGCCAGGATCACAACATCAAACTTTTACAAATGTAAACACTACTAACCAGTTGACTTACAGCTCATTTGAAGAGGAATCACAGTTTACTCGTGATTCCAGGTCTCATGTAAAATATCAGCTGCTTCTGGCTTCAGAGTAAATACGTGCTTTTGTTACCAGGCACCTGATGTTTGCAGGATGAATGCTGTGTGAATTTTAAAGTAGAGAATGAAAGTGAAAATCCCTCTCATCTGATGAAAGGTAAACTGAGCAATTCCTGGGAAGATTACAATTTTCTGCTCCTGAAAAGAAGTGCTTGGGTATTGTCAGGACAACTTAATTGTCCGTTTCCAGCAGATAACAAGAAACAAACACTGTTTGTTTGTTTGTGTCACCAATGCAGATCACAAATCTTTTCCTTAGAATTGGGCATTGCTGAGATTATTCAGAAACAGACTTTTGTACAGGAGGAAATAAGATCTCTTTGAAATATCGGGTTAAAAAATTCCAGGACTACACAACAAGATACCAGAGAGGAAATGAAAAATAAAAATTTCCCAATTAATTTTTACATCAGAACTGCAATGATTACTTCAATCCTCTTGCACTCCTGTCCTGAGAGGTAGAAAATAGGCTGATAAAGAGACAGATAAATAGGTAGGATGAGAACTAGATAACATTTAAATCCTGTTTCAAAGACCTCATGAATTTTACCTCATTGCCACCATGGGTTTGAAACCATTGCCCATTCTTGGCACAACAGAAGGAACAAGTAACTGAAATTGCATTTCTGTGGGATGGGGAGATAAAGACTTACAGACGAAAAATCTTAGCAGTTCCCTGATGATGTGACTCCACCAGAGTTAAACCAGCAGAGAACATGGCCGTTTTTCCTTGGAAAAATATTGCATTCCTGTAGAAACATTCCTATCACACACAAGACACCGTGTTTTTAGGAGATAGGAGTACCTCACTTTACCTGAGTAAAATTAGTGTTAGAAACGGTATTTTTGGTACTGTGGATGTTCGCTTTTTGTCATTTCAGTTCTGTACGCAACCAGAAGAACAATAACTACAATTAAACAGAATCACATTATGTTTTGTTGCTATTTACCCATAAAATTAGTGATGTATTAATGCAAGACCTGTGTATTGCCAAAACTTAAGCCTCAGTGACCTGAGGTTAGTATTCATGTATTTAGATTGTTGTCAGTTCCCAGAAATTAAGAAAAGCCTGAGGTTTAACAGGGGCATTAGAGTAATAGGAGGCTGCTGTTAGAAATGCTGGGTTGAGCTTGAACTGTCAATCACTTTTAAAAGTAATGTACTTATATAAACAAGGTTATCGGGTGACCATGAAATGTCTTTTGTCATCAGCTAGCGAGAGCTTCAAGAGCTACAGGCTCTTGAAGTGGCAAAACTCTTGGAGGCTGGGTCAGAGAAGGGCTCGGAAAGCCCTGCAGCTTCCCCTGTGCGGACTGAAGAGAAACGTCTATGTTCCTGGCTGCTTCTGTGACAAACGTCGTTCTGGGGCCTTTTTTCAGCTGGCATAGTTCTTTAGAAGTGCCTCTGTTAACAGAAGAGAGTCGTGGTAGGAAATCCAAGCTGCCGCCGTCTTGGGAGAAACCTCAATGCAGCCGTGCAGCTTGGTGGGGAAGGGGGCACATCATTGCTTGTACAGTATCAGATATAAAGCTTCATGCAGAGAAAGTCTTTGTCCCGATTCGCTCACATGTCAGTATATTAATAGTGGCAAAAAACCCAAAGAAATATTGGAAAAAATATGTGGAGGAAAAAAACCCCTTGGATTTCTTTTGCTGAAGTACTGTACTATGAGCCTTGGTATTGAACTGTTGCCTCTGACTTCCAGTGGGAGGGATGAAAACCTGACAGGCAATGGCAGGGACCATAATTCCTCCATAGCAGTGTCCCTCCATCAGCTGGATACAAAATAAGACGCCCCGAGTTATTTCAGTGGGCCTGGGGTAATCAGTGAGGCGGGAGAGACGGATCGGGAGACCTACTCCTGTCTATAGCGCTGTCCTCAGCCGACCCCGGGGATTTCTGACTGGAAATCAGAGCTACAGCTAATGCTGCTTGACACAGAATTAACTCTCCCAGGGCCTCTTCTTTGCTTCTGCAGAGCTGCCATGGAAAAAAAATATCTGAGTTGGATTGTGTGCTCCCCACAGGGTTGTGCTGTGAGGAAGACTAGAACGACGGAAGAGAAGTGTGAAAGGGGAATCCCTTAAAAGATCCATCTTGCAGCCCCATAGGGTACAGTCTGAGGGAAAGTCCATAGTTTAAACTAGTATAAATATCATATATCTTCCATATCTCGCCCACAGGAGTAACAACGGTCCGCAGCAAAAAGCAGCAGGAGTTCTGTATTTTCTTTCATTCTGGTGTATTTGGATAGGAACTAGAAAATAAACTTTGAGCTTCATAACCTTTTCAGACTTCAAGCATAAATATAGCTCTGCTTTCTCTCTCTTATAATTGAAAGCAGAAGAAAGTGTTTTATCTGTTATAACCAATTTAGCATCACTCAAGAGCGTAACAATTATTTCCTCCTCAATCATTTTATCATCTCACTTTTTAGGTGCAACTCGTTGTTTCGTAGATTTCCTAATTTAACATGCACAGATCTCTCTGGCGGAGAACGGTAGCAGGAACTTTTATATCTAGAATAATGCAAAACTGCTCCAAACTCTGCACCAAGATGTGAGAGGGACACCCGTGGGTTGGAGCCCCTGGAATTTCCTTGGATCACCTCTGCAGCATCACCTAACCCTAGGTCCCTCTTGGCAACCCATCCTCACTGGCTTCCCAGGCATGAGCAGCTGGTCCTATGATGTCTGTCATCAAGGAGGGTGCAGGCGGACAGGCATTTCTCAAGACTGGATGGGGAATATAACATTTCAGACCAGAAAAAGGAGCCCTTCCCAGAACCCAGGCAGGCCAAGAGGTGTCGAGGAACCACAAGCAGCAGACCCCTGAGCTGGATGTTTTCTCCCCTTGGCAGAGAGACGGTTTTCTGCCCTGTGAACAAGCCGATGGCTGTTTACCAGGAACTCGGTACCGTACTGGACCTCCAGCTAATCAGAGCGTGTCAACCCCAGATCAGCCCAGAGCTGCCTCAGCAGTTAGAAGGGGTTAACCTTCGCCCACGGAGCCCCGTTTCCGACTTGTTAAAATTTGCAATCGGTAACGTAACAGCACAAATTCTCCCGCTGACGCAGAATGAAGAACTTCCGAGGGAAGTTGAGCGAATCATGGGTTAGACATTGACCTGGAAACACCCCTGGAGCTCCCTTCATGTGCTGCATTATTTTTTTTCATCCTGAAAAAAGAGGTTTTTGCAAGCCACACAAATGAGTGAATTCACCATGTGATTCCAGAGCAGTACGCAGCTCTTCTCTTGCCACATAGAGAGACACTGTTTTTAGTGCACATCATCACATAGTGATTAATGGCAACATGGCATTTACTCCAGGGAAAACAGCCAGCTTAAACACGAAAACCCACATTGACTCAGACGGACAGACAGGCATATAAACTTTATTTATTTTGTCAGCCAAGTAAGCAAAATGTAAAAATAAGAATACAAAAATCTGCTTTTATGTTTGCTTTACTCAGGGATAAAGTGATTTAACAGAATTACCAGCCCTGATTTTTTCTGAATAGGGTTACACACACTAGCCTGTTACCACCGCTGTAGCTAAGCTGCGCTCGGCACGGTACCAGATGCAAGAGAGAGGGACTTTCCGCCGTCTCTTTATTCCTTTCTTCTGGTGTTCTCAAGGGATGCCATAAAGATATAGGCCTCAGGAATGACCTCAGTTATGGTCAAACCTAAGGGGCTGTTGCAACAGCAAGGGGTCACTGGCCTGTAGTAGCATTTACATCGTGCTGCCTCCTCCTTGCCTGGCTGGTCGGTGGCGAGAGCTGTCACTCAGGGTCCTGCTGGGATGGAAAGGCTCCTCAGGAGACCAGTTAAGGTGCTTTATGGCCCTTTCCACTATGCTGGAGTTGCAGAAGTACTATATATATTGCGAGACTAACGTTGTGGTCTGATATTTGTATTCCGTATATATTTCATCTTTCATAGCCATCGGAGACTCTATCAGATGACAAACTGGCTCTCCAGATATTAAAGGTTTAGTGACACTGATACAAACAAATTAAAAGGACAAAGGTTTGTGCTATAAATATGAAACATGGAGTGCAATTGAATTAGGTTATTCTCACCTCTTAGGCTAAAACGGCCCTTTCCCCTTAATTTTTCTGACTTTAGCTTAAATCTTTCAAGGTCAGTGCTTCTCTGGGGTAGTTTTGTGTTATCGGATATGCCCTTTCCTGATTCTCTCAATGGTGTTCCTCAAGAGGATGTTCTGCTAACCTTTTTGTCTTCTTTAATACAGGATTTTTTTTTCCCTGAAATTGTGTCAACAGAAGGAGATAAATCTCTTCTAAAAAGTGGTGCTTTTTACAGAGAAAGATTGCTTTCTGTCAGAATCATTCCATGTAACATGGTATTATAATTCAGTTTTGCTAGCCAGCTACAAGAAGAAGCATTTGTGAATAGAATTGAAAGGACAGAATAGAAACCGGAAGTCTATGTCATTCAAATGCACTACTCTGTGTAACCTTTTCGTAATCATTTTCCCCTACTCTGTTGGACTAGATAAGAGTCTGTAAAATATAAAGAGATTATAAAATATATATTATATATATTAATATTTTTATATTTAATATATAAATCTTAGTTAAGGTCCTTTTGATGGAACATAAAATCCTCCGTTTATTTAGTTTCCATGAGTTTACATAAACATATTAAAAGGAACAACACATACAACACAGTAATTTCATGCTAGGAGGGAAGGGAAATCCTTCATTTTCTTTCATCACCAGAAACATTTTAAATTACCTGTCTGTCCACAGCTGAATTTTAAAATATCAGAAATCCAAGGGAGCCAAAGACAAATATAAAACCCCTTACAGTGAAGCAGGTATGTCCTTGCCTTGATCCATGCAAATAGTTGCCTATCTTGGATAATTTTGCTGGTTCGATGGTTTAAATCAAGACCATGTAGAGAAAAAAGACTAACCAAATTATAACACCGTGTTACATTTGTTTACACAAACACTGCCACAATTTTTATTAATGAACCCCAGATAATAGGAAACAATAATGAACTCTTTTAAAATATAAGCCCCACATTCTATACAAATTGCAATATTATCAGGAAGCCAAATTTCTTCCTAATACATTACAGACTCCTCAGCTATTTGCATGCAGCAAGGGTATTAGAATGATAGTATTTTAAAAATAGACTCACATAACATTTTTTAGTGTAATCAACCATGGATGAGGCCCATCTGTCATATCTAGTCTGTATGACTAATTGTTAGTGGTCTCTAATTGAAATTTAGATTTATTAAATAAACAGAGATGCCATTATAAATGCACTAATTCAATATGTGGAGGAGGGAGGGCAGGATATGAAACTGGGCAGTAGCTTCTGAGCATTGTTTATGTTTATACATATTCAGATTAATATGTTCCCATCTACTACTGGGCCAATCCCTCTGCAAGGCACATCAGAGCAGGCTGGCAGATGTCTAAATCATGGTAAACATTCTCCTCCTCATTTTTCCACACTTCAAAGATGGCTGTGAATGGAAGATGGGCTTAGGCTTTTTAGAGGTTTATATTTTCTAGAAGCTCCTGGGGGGGCGGAAAAAGGGTTCCTTGTTATTATAAAATATGGTAAGCTCCAAAAGGTGACCTGCAGTTTTATATACACCAGCATAGTGGCCAAGGCCAGCAGAGTGTCGAAGAATCTGTATGCAGACAGCAGACAGATCTGTTTTATAGACCTAAGATGAAATCCAAGCCAGATTGATGGCAAAACTCCCATTATCTTCAAAAGAGCCAGGATTTCACTCCTCAGAAGTGAAACATATTTCTGTGACGTGCTAAGCATTCTCAGCTGGCATCAGGTAAGCTCATCGAGGAAGGACGTTGCTCAACCCCTGCAAAATTGAATTCTTCATCCCTGGAAAGCAAAGCAACTTCTTCATGCTTGATGAGGAAGTGTTTTCAGAGTGACTATATGGCTAATCTTTCTTCAGTGGAATAAATAACCACTGAACATACACAGATGTCATCACCAGATGCAATTTCTCAGTTGGTGTCACTGTAGAATCTAGATGCAGAAAAATCACCAGTGAGCTCTGCGTGGCTTTATTTTTGCTTTACATTGTCACTTATTTTAGCAACTCCATATTTCCTCTGCTAATCTGTTTTATTATGGAGGTGTTTTAGCTTTCTGTCTGGAAAATAAGGCTGAGCACTAGATGCAGTCCCAAGGATATAGAATTGTGCCTTCTGTGAGAGCCTGTAATTCTTTAATGACTGCAGCATCGGCATGTCGGGTATGTGCATGGGCAAGAAGTGGGGGATATTTTTTAGCAGCTAGTAGCTTGATCCTGCAGCCTCCTGAGCAGCTTTAAATTGCAAGCACTACCCTGAGAACTGAGGGCACTCGGTGCCCTGCAGGGACTGCCAAGGATTTCACAGAACTGGCACTTTCAAAAGAGAGCAGCTCTGTGTGTTTTCAGAGATGAATTTTGGGACTTCTGCCACACAGAGGTTTTTTCCTGAGTCTTTTTCTTGTTGTTTTGAAAGAGCTCCTTTTTTTTTTTAATAAGAATTAAACCCAATCCACTTCAAGTAAAAAATGCTCATTTAAATAGATAACCACTTATAGCAGATGTACCAGAGAGGAGTGTCAGAAAAAAGTTGGAAATGCTAGAGCTATTAACATAAGAGGTCAAATCAGACACTGCTCTTGGATTCAGCAGAGCCTCCAAAAACAGTTTATGACCAGAAAGGTCTCCCTGTTGCTGAGGTATGTCACTTTTCCTTCTCAGCTCTGCCTTGACCCTGTTTATATTGGCTGCGGCAGAGCTTGCAATTAGGGTAGGAAATTTTGTGGGGCTGTTAGGAGACTACAAGCAGTTCTCACACGGAAGTAAGCAAGACCAAGGGCAATGTTTTGGAGAAAAAATAGTACATGAATATGGATGTTGTTGTTGCTCGGTTGAGAGGAATGAGGAGCCACTGTGGGAAGAGAAGTCAGATCCTATCTTTGTCTAAAACATTAATGCCCCAATTCTGACTGCTAAACATAGAGCAGGATCCACAGTCATTGCATTACCCATAATTATAATGATCATGGCTGTATAGCCGCAGCTTAAAAGGATATATTTATATTCTAGTAAACATTTCCACCGTTGATGAGAGACATTCTTCTCTAAGTGTGAGCAACATTGTCCCTGAAGTTCAATTATTGCATCAGGTGAAACCATGGATAAAACCTGCCCTTGTTCCCACCTATGCATATAACTAGGGAAGGAAAGAGCAGCATGGGCTCTTGCTGGAGAGGAAATACATCGAACAACTTCATTTTTCTGCTCATACCATTCAAGGCTGCAACAACTGTTTGTTTTATGGTCTAGCAGGCATTTCCCCCACTTTGCGACATGCAGCCTTCCTTTCGGTGCATGGCTGATATGAAGCGTTGCTTTTACACAGGATTGCTGAACTGTCGCATTTATTATTCTGTCTGGAAAAAAAGAAACTCTACTATTTCGAGTAATCTTCTGTACATCCTTCGCTGCATGCTTTTTGATGGCTTCCTATATTACACAGCTGATGGTGCTTTTTCTTTGTAAGCCAGTGTCACAAATGTTAGCAGCCTAAGTCTGGTCTTCATTATTCTTTTGTCCATTTTCCACAAACCGATTTTCTCTCCTTGGCTCTTTATTACTTTCAGGGTGACTTGCTCATATTTTGAATCCTAGGATTTTGCTTACTTTGTGTTGGCAATCCCTTCTTGTGGCTTGCTGCAAATTACAAATTATAAAAACAACTTAATATTTTAGAAAAAGTGCGTGGGATGTGCACAGCGAAGGAAAGATTTTATATTTCTTTGTTTTAAAAACCCAGCCTCCTGCCTGCTTTTCCCGTCTTACTCTTCCATCAGGCTCTGCCTCCCTAAACCCGAGGCGTACTATTTTAAAAACCCTCCAAGTGACTTGGGAGCAAAACTTCAGGAACTCGAGAAACTTGAGCTGCTAATTTACAACAGTGTTTGAAAATGTCACTGTCAGCCTCAAAGAACCCACTCCTTTAGCTGCTGTCCCGGTGTCAGCTCATGCGATCTCCCGCAGCGGGTGCGTGCTAATGCCTTTCGTTTCGCCGAGCCACATGCCACAAAGTCCGCCCTCCTCTGCCTGCTCTCTCCGCAGGATCCATTCCCTCTCCCCAATCCCCAGGAGGAGGCCAAACGCGCCTTCCAAATCTTGCAGACTCGGCGCTCAGCTATGTGAACTGGCATCACACCGCTGACTCAAAATTGTAAAAGACAGAAAAAAGCACAACGCTTTGGACCGAACGGTCATGCAATATTGATGCCGGGCTTGGGGTTGGGAAGGATCTTTCGCCTTACGCCTCAGTCCTTGAAATGTAACTGAGATCTGTTGCATCAACAAGCCATGAACGAACGGTCTGATACTTTTTGTAGTTATTTTAAGTCCTTTTTCCCTAATGCCCAAGCCTGGTTTGTTTTGCACAAGCCACCTGCTGGGAAGTTGGGTGCCCTGCAGCTTGTTTGCTTTGCAGCCTGTCAATCAGTGTTCGCTGTCATAGGTCATCAACATCTTGAGATCTGGCAAATAAAAATGAGGTCAAGCCCATAACGTTTCCCACTGGGTGAAAATAGATAAATGTTGCCACTGTGATTAAACTCTCACTTTTCTCCCCTTGTCTTAGAGATTTATTGCTTACACGCAAGTTTAGCAGAATCATAACTCGTTCAGTTTTGCACCTATGCCTCCTAGTTTTTATCCAATTATTTCAGCTCTCTGGTTTTGTAAACTTTTATTTCTTAGGTTGTGCCCCTTCCCATCAGGAAATGTCTTCTGGGGTCAGTTTTGAAAGCAATGCACTATGATTTAGCCTCATGCCTGCCATTAATGTCAGTGGGAATCAGGCTGCTAAACCTCTGAACACTGTCTTTAAAATGTACCCCGTAGTATTTGAGCTCTCACTGCATTTACCAGCATTTCTTTGTAAGATATCTCACGTCAGACACATATATGCCAGCGGACTAGCCAATGAAAATACACTTTTTTTCTCCTTTCTTAATTGAACTGGCAGAGGAGATGAATGAAAGCCCGGGGGGAGCGCAAATAAAAGGGTCAGGGTCAGACAAAGAAGGTTAATGCTTTCTACAGAATCTCATCAC
Organism: Chionis minor; assembly: GCA_013398295.1. Classification (NCBI taxonomy): domain Eukaryota; kingdom Metazoa; phylum Chordata; class Aves; order Charadriiformes; family Chionidae; genus Chionis; species Chionis minor. Next base: position 654,241 of record VZSF01002822.1, read on the forward strand.
AGGACTTAGTAGTGCTACGGCACAACTGCGGAGGAGATTATGCGGCTTGTTCAGCAGCGTACACAGGACAACAACATCAACACTGAGCCAATTAAATGAACACAAATTACGACAGCTTTCAGGATGAACAATTCTCCTTGTAGCGGGTGTTCAAAACTGATTTTAGATGTTACCAAAATGAGCGGCTCCATATAAGGTAAACCACAAGTTGTTTACAGAACTGTCTACTATCTCCTTACATCTCTCCTCCACCAGTCTACACAGAGTTTGCATATGAAAATTTACATAATGCATTCAATTGGCCTTGCTAATGTTTCTGTAATGATCAGCCTGCTCAGACATCCCATCCCTCTGCCAGGGAAAATTGAATGAGGGAAAAATACTGAATCAGAGAAATGTTTTAAAAGCTTTACATGGCATTTGCTAACATCCCAATAATCAGCTCTGTAACTGTGCATTTTATTAAAACCCCACATGTTTATTTGAGCTGCTGGAATCATTCCGCTTAATTAACAGACGAGAGGGAGGCAAGGCCGTGCCTTAAATTTACAGGCCCAGACCCAAATGCTGTAAATTCCTCTGCACCCATTTGATATTATACACCTGAATGGCCCGTCATGGGCCAGAGCTACCCAGTTGTGTCATTACAGAGCAGAGCTCCACTGACAGAGATCCACACTGAAGTGTCTGCAGGCTCCTGAAAGCGCCCCAGGTGCATCTAAATTCCCAGATTGGGATGCATTTGGCTCTACTCCTATTTCTGCAGCTTTTGCGATCCTGCTGCAAACAGCTGCTCTCCTGCAGCCACAGGAGGTCCGCACAATGCCTGGACAGAGCCAGGGAAGGGAATGAAGGTCAGTGGGATCACTGGGACAAGAGAGCCTATTTAGAGAGCCATGGTCTCGATGTGGAGACAGCATCCAGCAGAAAGGGGGTGGACTTCATGAGGAGCCTTGATCAGCTCCTAGGAAGTGCTGGGGAGGACCAGATGGTTGTGGTCCATGTGGATAGCAGTACTGTGGGAAAGGCAAGGTAAGGAGAGGGGAGAGTGGGAAAGAGGGAGAGAGACGATGCAAGGTGCTAGAGGCAAAACTGAAGCTCTGAGGTGCTGATGACCAGGATTTTTACAGTAGCTGCTTCTGAAATGCTCCTGGTACCCATGCACTACCAGGGAAAGAGAGGAAAAACACATAATGCCTGGCTAAGAAGTAAGATCAAGGAACAGGCATGTGTAGTCTAAGTGAAGGCACCGACATAACAGACATAAGAAATACATTGAAAAGAGGATAGCAAGTGTGACAATACCAAATATTCAGTAAGTTTAGACTAAGCTGTGTTAGAATCAATAAAATTAACAAATTAACCACGTCACTATGAAACATAAAATCTGTGTGGATTGACATTCCAGGCCTAGATAGGAAGAATATAGTGCTATCACTATAGCACGGGAAGAACTTTGTGTATGATATTGCCCCCGCAGCCAGGATGTCGACACTGGCTGCACTGTATGGGGGAATTCTGAGATGCCAGAGAGGCTGGAAAGGCAATATCAAACATCAGACTTCAATTATTTTCATGCAAATTGGCCAGATATTGCGCAAGGATGTAACGAGAAACAGTTGATAACTATTTCATGGAGGAAGTGGTTAGGGATATTGATCAGAAAACAGGCAATTCTGGAACTGGCTTGGAGAAGAAACATATAAAGGAGGAATTTTGTTTAAAAGAAGCAAAATGGGACAAAGAAAATTAATTTTTTCCTGTTGGCAAGGAGTCTGCTAAAGGATACTGTGCTGAAAGCACAAGGCCAGTGCACGTTATTCATCAAGTAGGCTTGAAAATGGGCAGTACGTGGTGGCTTTGCAAGACAACAAGATAAGGGAGCTTATTAGAAGAATAAGTGCAAATCCTTCAAACAGCTAAAGTTGGATCCAAATGAATAAGTTAGAAAGTAACAGACACTCTGGAAGATCACATGAACAAAAACAATTAGACAGACAAAAAGGAGTTTGAGGAGTTTCTAGCAAAAGGAATCAAAATTAGCAATGAATCTTTTTTCCCTGCACATCAGGAGCAGGAAGTCTGCCAGAATAATCTATGGAGTCTGCTGATTACCAGAGTTCTAAGGAAGCACTCGGAGAAAATAAAGCTATTAGATTAACTAAATTAATCCTTTGCAACACTTTGTTCACTTTAGATGAGTAGATTCCCATGTCAGAAACCTTTCTGGGATGAGGTGACCCTCATCAGCAAGTCCGTCTGAAATAGCTGTGCCCAGGAACCAGGTCTGGGAACACTGTAGCAAAATGAACAGCAATTGGTTGCCAAAAACCAGATGATATCACCCAGGAGTTTCAACAGACCTCAAGGATGAAATCACTAAATGAGTAATAGCAGATTATAACTCTGTGCTTAAAACTCCCTTGATATCCAAAGAGTGGTTATCAAATATCAAATATGAAACTCCAGGCCAAATTTTTAGAAAGGTTCCATGGGAGACGTGAGAAACAGCAGACCTGAAAGTCTGAAATCTGCAGTAGGCAAATTAGGAGAAAATGTAATGAAGAACAAAATTCATTGACACTTCAATAAATTTGATTTACTTGGGAAGAGTCACCATGACCTTTGCCATTTTTGCGTACTGGAGTTGTTTGATGAGATCAGCGAACACATAGATAAGAGCAATTCGGCTGATATAATCTACTTGGATCTCCAAAGGCTTTCAGCAAATTTGTCCCTTGATTCCCCACTGCAGGTTTTCAAGGGAATGAAGCAGCTGCATCATGAGAAGGAAAGTCATTGCATGATAAAAAGATATTTAAAGGATAGGAAGCAGAGGAGGGGACTAGAGAAGTCCTGCAGGGCTGCATAGTGCAACCCCTGCTGTCAGGGTATTCATAAGCAACCTGGAAAAGGGAGTGAAGAGAGGAAGTTTGTTGGCAACAGCGAAGTATTTATGCCATCAAGGGCAAGGGCTGACTTTACGAGTAGTACTTTAGAAGTACTTTATGAGACTTAGTGACTAGAAAATAAAATGGTAAATGAGATGCAGCATAGATAAATATAAAATGATACATAGGGGAGAAAAACAATTAGCCTTTCACAGCTAAAATGCCATGCTGTGAGCTGACCATTAACACTTAGGAGCAAGACCTTGGGACCTATTTGACAGTTCAGCACTCAGTAGTGGTCAAAAAACCCAAATAAAATATTAGGGCTTAGTAGGATAGGAAAAAAATAACAAAAGATGGAAGAACATTATGCTAGTGTGTAGACTAAGGACTGACCTATGTTGTGAATAGCCTGTGCAGTTCAGGACTTCTCATCTCAAAAAGGGTACAGTAAAACTGGAGAAGGTCCAGAGGAAAACAGCAAGTATGACCAACTTCGATATCTGATCAGCAGCAGAGAGCTTCAGTGCAGGCGGTGACTTTACCAGGACAGGATGCCACAGTCTGGAAGAGACAACTCAATGAGATAGGTCTACAGCATGATGAGTTAGACAGTGAGGATGCTCAGAAATCAGTAACTTGCTGTCTTCTCTAACACAACGGCTTGGGGAGGGGGAGGCAGGGTTAATACAGAGTTACAAGGGGACACAATAAGTTCAGGGGACATTGGAGAAGCTCACAGATGGGAAAAAGTTTGGAAGTTAGCGATTACAGAGAAAGCACATCTCTCTCAGAAGTTCCCAAGAGAAAATAGCTTGGAATTAGAAGAGTATCATGTTGGGTACATCTGGGGGAAATGCCATATATGTTCATCCTGCTCTTATTCTTCACTAGACGTCCACTTACCTCCGCTGTTAGAGAGGGCACTGGGCTAGCTCAGCCTTTGCTTTGACAGGGTGCGGTCATTTGTGTGCTTTTATGCTATCAGCTACACACATACACAGAGTATTTAGTCCCATCCTAGGCTGGGCTTTCCTGCGAGATATCCCACACCAGGAGGAGCATACCCTGCACCACACATGCCTGCGCACGCAACCACCTGTCCATCCCTGCCCATTTCTCCCAACAGCATGCAGCAATGATGGCTCTGGGTCTGGAACCAGCAGGATGTGCAGGGCAAGCAGCACAAAAGGAAGGGGGCAGCTGCTCCACAGAGCTGCTGAAATATTAAAACCCTGCTTATGTGCTTCTTCAGCCTTTCGCTTCCACAGTCCCCTGCCCCATGCTGCAATTTGCCAGCATCCTCGCCCAGGTAGGTGGTGGCCTGGGGGTCCCTCTCTTCTACCAGCAGCTAAAAGGCTGCCTAGGAGTGCAGTGCAGTCCTTCTTACCCGGGGACACGATGAGTCCGCCCAAAGGTTGCTGAGCCTGGAGGATAAACATGTAATGAAACCCAGAAATAACACACTGTTGTCAAGTATAAAAACCTCTCCTTACTGTGCAGCAAGCTGTACCGGCCTCACCCAGAGGCTGCTGGCAAGCACTGAGCTTCGTAAGCCAGCCCACTAGTCACAGCCCAGTCCACAGGGTGCTCATCCCATCACAAGATTTAAAACAGCAACAGAAAACTTTTACATACAGGCTTAAGCCTCTTTATGGGGCCCAACTACTCAAAGTCTACAGTTAGAAATTACCTTTAGATCAGTGCATCATTGCTTTTTTAAGGCCAGCTCAGACCAGTCCCAGGCTGAGCCTTTTGAATCCACGCCACCTTTCTGCCTTGTTTCTCTTTGGGCTTATAGAGACTACAGTTTGAATACTTGAAGTTCTTTATTGGCACTATCTTATATCTTATTGTAACAAGTCCTGAGGACATCAGAGCTCCACACCCTACAAAGATTTATTTAAAACTGAAACTTAAATTGAGCCAAACTCTTTCTTTTTTCTATCTCTCTTTTTTTTTTTAAAAAAAAGAAAAGAGGCATTATTCATTTTTCAAAGGAAACAGATACTGAAATGCACAAGACTAGTTCCTCTGGGATTTCCATTCTTCCTGGAAGCAAAAAGTATGGGAACTCACACGGGAGTGCCTGTTCATATGAAATCCTGAGCATCATTTTCAGTCTCAAGTGGTTAAAACTAGTTATGAAGTGGTTCAGATTAGCAGCCATGCTTGGGGTACTTATTCGATTGACCTAAACTTGGCAAGCTTTTGATATTCCCTCATCAGTGATACCACTCTGCAGTACTAAGCATGTAGCTCAGCAATCATAGATTTAATTAAACTGAAAAGTACTTTGTTTTTTATGTTTTTTTCTCCTAAAGGATGAAATCTTCCCATGCATGAACCAAAACTGATGACGTCAAGGATTATCCCTGATTCTAACATCAGGTTTTGTGTCTACATCCTCCTCAAGTACCTGAAAAGAGCCTATGTCCAAAACCAGACAGCAAACTTTTCAGAAACAGTTATTTGGCAGCTCCATTTCTCAGGCTGAAAGACTTTTCCCTCTCGCTAAAACAATACTTCCGATTTAGAGCCCTGCAGCTGGTTGAACTACAGCCGCTCCGAAAAGAGTGGATAAGAGGGCATAAATATGCTCCAGCAGTTGCAACATGGCTCTGAGCCCTGGAGAGAGAGTTTATTTCCACTAACCAGCTTCCAAAAGCCTCTCTCCTGTAAAAATACAACACGTGAATTCACAAATTCCAGATTTACGGTCCCTCACATTTGTGGGCAGGTGATCAACTGCAATCATCCTGCAAAAGGCTAAATAATAACCCCTATGGCAGCCAACTCCTGAGCTAAGTATCCTTGAGCTCTCTTCTGTTATAGCCTTCTCTTCTCGCATTAGTAATCAAGTGGGCTGAGTAAAAGGCTTTGTGACAACAAAATTAACTTCTGTGAGCCCACAGCAGCTTCCTATCCCTCCGTGCCCATCAGAGGTGGTGTTTTACCTTACTTCTTCCTAGGAACTGGCAAAGGGAGGAGAAGTGTTCTTCTTGCTCTTAGGATTGAAGATAGCCTTCTGGACGTGGATTTCTTTCACTCTCTCCTTTGTCAAGACTACAGATGCTGCTGGCAGTGGTGGTGACATTAAAGGGACCATATTTTAACAGCAACAGGATGTTGGGTTTTTTAACTGAAATAAGTATATTCTTTTTGTGAAAGAAGATATGCTCTTAATGGAAATGTTAAATATTTCATTAAACTCTGAGCATCCCAAACCCACAAATATTTTCTCTTTATATTTTTATTTGGTTGAAAAGTTAAGATTTCGCATAGAAAGTAAGATTTAGTCACACACCAGGTGCGTTCTCTGGTCAGTCTTTCAGTAACAAATTGCTCCTTTCCTTCAAATGATGGGGAAAATCTATGATTTTTAGCTCATGCAAGTTTAAGAGGTTGTAGGTTGCTCTGACTACAAGAATAACTTCCTGAGGGTTTTCTCACAATACGCCTCATTTACTTCTCTTCATAAAGTGGGAAGCAAGAACTTCTCATTAATCATCTTCACATTTAAAAGCATGTTATAAACATTGTAATGCCAAAATCATCCTTTCTTACATCTTTCATATATCTTTCTTATCTCTTTCTTACATCAGTCTTTAGGTTTAATGTTCCTCTCATTCCCCTACCTTAAGAGTGTATTCACAGTTCTAAAAGGTTGGGAAGAAAATTGCTCCTTCAGAGGGCAACGTGTGTGCATTCTTCTCTTTCCCCAAAAATTGAATGGACAGCAGTATCTCCCAAGTGTTGCGCTTGCTTTTGCCCTTGATGCAGCTCCTGCATACTTCAGGATTTTACACCCCTTCTGCCAAAACTAGACAGGCACCAGGAGTGATCCTATCATTCATGGCTCTATTTGCTGCAATGTCTGCCAGCTTATGCTTGTGCTTTTCTTCCTCGGTGAAGCTCCTGGGTACCTCAGGCTTTTACATTCCTCCTACCAGAAGGGCAACACAGAAATGTTCGCTTTCGGGCAAAAGTCTTTGACTGAAAACTTGGGTGGGTTGATTTTTGCCTGCAAAAGTCCATCTGTCAGGGGGTTAATTCTGATTAAATTTTCACCACCTCTTTCTGTAAGAACTGAATGTGTTTTATGGCCATACATATCAAATCACATTTTAAAATACTTTATTATAGAAGATGTACTATATTGTCTGTTAGTTGAAATTCTTCCATAGAATATCAGCCCTGGGCAAACTAGGTGCCTGATCACTGCTTATTAGAAATGCAAGAGATTAGATAATGGGGTATCTGGAGAGGAAGAAAATAGCTAAATGCAATTATTTTAATTCTTTCAATTTCTTTCACCCCCACTTCCTATTGAATAGTTCCTGACTACAGGAAATGAAATTCTTATCTGTAAATTGGTTTCTACGAAACAGGTTTCCATACATCACTGGATATGTTGGCTTATTTTGCATTTGTATCAGGAAAAGATCTGCATTAAGTTTTGCATCTAAGGCAAAAGAGTCCTTCTGGGAGCTGTATGGAAAGCAGCCCATGACCAGGAAGACGATTTTTTTCATCTGAGATGATCTTGTCTGAAAACCAGGGAGAAAAGATACCGAGCTTGACTTGAGGGCCTGATTTGCTGAATCCAGTTACAGGTAACAATGTTCCCTTTACCTTCAGTCAGGTGTTTCATTTGAACTGTGGTGGTGATTATCCTGTGTTCATCGTGCAGCCAAAGTCCCCCTGAATTCAGAGCACTCCAGGCAAATAAAAGATGCAGTCAAGGTCAGTGTAATTTTACCATGTGACAATAGTAGGCAAAGGTAAGTTACTTTCTCCTATTTCAATTTAAATGCTAAATGCCCCAAGCACTGAAAATTTGCGTGCAGTCTCCTACCAAAGGGATGCTGCCAAGGGTAGCAAGCACATTGCCACTTGGCCAAGAAGCAGTGCTTTAGCAGGGACCTGAGAATGGAGCATTACACATTCCTCACAGGGAACGGCTTGGTACTGCTCTGTCTGCTCAACCCTTGTGTGGACATTAAATTCAGCCACAAATCCAAAAAGCACTCAATGTTTGCATTTGCCATGATGAGAAAAAGAACCACAACTGGCTGGAATCGGCCCCTGTTGAATATCTTTGGATATTTGATATTCTTTCCCTACCAAATATCTTAGGAAAAAGGTGAAAGTTAAATATCTCGTTTACCCAAGTTCTAATACTGCAGGCTGCTGGCAGGGCTGGCGGCTTTGTTTCGGCTAGCTGGTACAGACCGGAGCATGCTTACATCTCCCCCTTGGAGTTAATTGCTATTGATTTTTTTCAAAAGTTGTTGCACACATGTAATACAATATACAGCCAATCAAAAGACCGATTTCAACAGCAGAATAAAACATAGAACGTAAGAATCTAGAAGAAATAAATGTAACCAAGAACCATGAGAGACTGTTACAGATACATCAATATCTATAGGCAGGTGAATTTGCATACAGCTAAACACAATTAAGGGAAAAATGTCAGTGCAGTCTAGGCAAGGGGGAGGTGTCCTGTGTCACTCCTTCATTGGGAGGAGCTGCTGCAACAAGGGAAAGCTGGAAGATGCAGTGCTCTCATATGGGATTCCCAGCCAGGGGCTATGAACATTCTATGAACATTCCATCACGGGTGCAGCAAAGATGGACCACAGTCACAGAGCACCAAACTTGTGTGTATTCCTAATCACATATTTAAATGCATCAAGCCATGTGAAAGCCTACTTAGGTACTACTAAACCCAGGTGAAAACAAAACATGTGTGCCTTTGACTAATGAAAGCAGGACACTGGGGCCATTTCCTCACTGCCAGGCAGCTCAACCTCTGCTTCCCAAGCAGCCAGGTCCCCTGACAGCGCTGTTGTATTTTTCATTATGATATTCTGCACATGCAGTTTTACATAAAAACATATTACTCTGTTCCTGAGGCTTTTGTTCTTCCCAGATTTTTATTTGCTCCATCTTTTTTTCTCTTTCTAAAACTAGCCATGGTCTTCCATTCCCCATCCTCTTCTCATTTTTTTATTCCTCCCTCCCTCCGCTGCCCCTCTATTTAATAAATTGGGGGTTGTTTCTGTGACCCATCCTACACTGTTTGACACAAGTGCTTTACACTCTTTTAATAAGTCTGTTCTTGCAACATGTAGAGATATCTCCCCTATTTGACAGATGAGAGGCTAAGGTGCTTCAAGGCTTGGGTGCTTAGACCTGGAGAAAGCTGAATCCAGTGAGGAGGTAATTCTTTAATGGTCCTGCGTCTCAGTGGTTTCCTTGGGACCAAAGCAAAGCATCCTGGGAAAGGACTGGCTGGTCCCCCCAAAATGGTCAAATATTTGCAAAACAAAATTTTAACAAAATAACCCATTACCCTGCCCACAGTCTTCTCCCCTGGGAAGAGAGAAGCAAGCCTCATGGGACAGAAGGTGGTCATATATCTAAAGGTGCTACAGAAAGGTGCTTGCTACCCAGGCGAAATAAGAACATCAGAGAGTTGGACACCAAGCCCATCTCCTCATTTATGTCAAACCTCCTGTCATGTCGCAGAAGGGGACAGAAGCACAAGCGAAGCCAAGAGATGTCAAGCCTTGGAGTAACATCTTTCGAGAGTAGTCAGTTCAGTTTCTATTCCACATGAAATTTTGACACAGCTGAGGAGGTAGACTTGATCTGCTCTGATGTTCGGGTAGACACCGAATACTGTGTTTGATCACCTGTTTGTGATTTTTTTTGGTTTTGTTCTTTCTGAATCTGTACACAGGAGGGAGAAAAAACATACTTTCAACGTGTAGCAGTTGAAAAGAAGAGAAATATTTCATGTCTGAGCGAAAGAGACAGGAAGGTCCTGATGCTTAACAACAGGTGCTCCCTGCATAGCTTAGATCTTGCTTTTTTTACACATACAAAGCTTACTGTAAGTTTTGTGCATGCAAAGAAAAGAAACCTCCAAATGCAGCTGCACTGCATTATACGGATTCTTCAGGGTCCCAAGGGGCAGCCTTGTCTTCTCACTAACAAATCATTGCCCAGGTGCTAAAAAACATTTGTGGGAATGAGACCCAGCTCCTTAAATCTGAAGCATGAATAAGGTCCTTCCCAGGAGTGGTGAGTCACTGAGGTTTGTCTCTCAGGAAGCCCTGGAGGCTGAGGGACCACCCGTTAGTGAGGACGGAATTGCTGACTGATCTGAAGGAGAAATGAGGAGTGGGGAAGAAGGTTTATTTCAGGTTTTTTATTCATTCAGCCCTCTTAGCCTGGACATGTGTGTTTGTGGGTGGACTAAAGCATGACAGACAGGCTTTCATTGGCATGGCTTTAGTGTTTAGTAACATCTTTGTTGGCAACATGGGCAGTGGGATTGAGTGCGCCCTCAGCAAGTTTGCCGATGACACCAAGCTGTGTGGTGCAATCGACACCCTGGAGGGAAGGGATGCCATCCACAGGGACCTGGACAGGCTTGAGAGGTGGGCCTGTGCAAACCTCACAAGGTTCAACAAGGCCAAGTGCAAGGTCCTGCACCTGGGCTGGAGCAATCTCATGCACAAATACAGGCTGGGAGGAGAATGGATCGAGAGCAGTCCTGGGGAGAGGGACTTGGGGCTGTTGGTAGATGAAAGGCTCATCACAAGCTGGCAAGGTACACTTGCAGCCCAGAAAGCCAACCACATCCTGGTCTGTATCAAAAGAAGCATGGTCAGCAGGTCAAGGGAGGTGATTCTGCCCCTCTACTCCACTCTCCTGAGACCCCACCTGGAATACTGTGTCCAGTTCTGGAGTCCCCAACATAAGAAGGACATGGACCTGTTGGAGCAGGTCCAGAGGAGGGCCACGAAGATGATCAGAGGGCTGGAGCACTTCTCCTATGAGGACAGGATGAGAAAGTTGGTGGTGTTCAGCTCGGAGAAGAGAAGACTGCAGGGAGAAGAGAAGACTGCAGGGACACCTTATAGCAGCCTTCCAGTACCTGAAAGGGGCCTACAAGAAAGCTGGAGGGAGACTTTTTACAAGGGCATGTAGAGATAGGACAAGGGGTAATGGCTTCAAACTAGAAGAGGGTAGATTTAGATTAGATATTAGGAAGAAATTTTTCACTATGGGGGTGATGAGACACTGGAACAGGTTGCCCAGAGAAGTTCTAGTTGTCCAGAGAAGTTTTGGATGCCCTATCTCTGGAGGTTCTCAAGGCCAGGTTGGATGGGGCTTTGAGCAACCTGGTCTAGTGGAAGGTGTCCCTGCCCAAGGCAGCAGGGTTGGAGCTAAATGATCTTCAAGGTCGCTTCCAACTCTAACCATTCTATGATTCTAATTTGTGATTCTATGATTTGGTATCTGCAGTTGGCAGGAAACAAGATCCACCCACAAGCATTACAGTATTTTTACACTTGGCTTGAATATCTGTCCCCAAAACCACTGCATAACAAACCAAATCCTTCGCTAAAGATATTAGAACTTATTTTAAAAGCAGTGCAATTTCACTGCATAATATTCCCTAATTGGATAAGTTGCTTAAGTTACTTGTTTTAATAACTGCAGCCACAGATGGGCTGAAGGAGGCCTCGGTGGAAGAAGGGACTCTCAGAAGGTGTTGGCATGTACAGTGATAACAAGGTGGTAGCATTTTCAGAACTGACCTTGTTTCCATCATTTAAAAGAAACCCTCCCTATGATAAAGAGACTTTTAGGAGATCTCTGTATCAGATAATTACATTGTAATGGAGATAAGCATGCAACAAATGCTGTCACATGCTGTGAGTCAGACAGCTCTCATATGAAAATCAAGATGCTTGGGCTGCAAAACCATTCAGGTTGTCCTGGACAACTGCATTCGTATTTTCCTTGCAACTTTATGAATATTTTAATAGGAGGGCAAGATGATCTGCTTCAACCTGTGTGAGAGCCTCCGTGACGGAGGCAGTGGGGGCCGTGCGGCATGGCCTCTCACCCCCACAGGGGTGAGGGAGACGCTTTCTCCCCACACCACCCTCCAAAGGTCATGGTCTTCACGTCAGCTTGAGCCTGACTCACCTCCTGCATACTGGGACTGGAGAAAGGGTCACAAAGTCACGGTGATACGTCTATCCAATTACACAAAAAGCACAGCACAGAAGGCGCTGGACAACCTTTGTACCTGTGATTTGGAAAAATAGCCATGCAAGGGCATCTTGTAGCTTAACAACCTGCTGTGCCCAGCGATGAATTGTGAGCCTGGGCAAGGGTGCACAGACTGGGCATGGTCTTATTCTTCTGCCACAGGCTCCTGCCACGCTGTGGGTGCATCTTTCCTCCTCTCCGCACCTTGATTTTCCAACCATAAAATAGGATAGTGCTTCTTCCCTACCTCCCAGGCGTGCTGAGAGGATAAACACACTGGAGAGATCATAGCTAATCAGACACTGTGGTGGTTATGGGGGACAGTGGGAATATAGCAGCACCAGAGATAGAAACCTGTGGGCACAGATGTCTGTGTATGTTATCCCGTGGGCTGGTTACTCACCCCATGTGTTCAGACTCGATAGACACACAGAAATTGAAACACAAGCTGTTTGGTTATCTGCCCCACGGTGGCTTTTACAGACACACCAGTTGCATAACCTACCTAAATAAGGGTAACACATAAGACAGCTTCTCGGGTTTTTGGGTTTTTTTAAAGTATAACTTGAAGTGAGAGAATAAAGCTCTCCTCAAATATTTTTGCTTTTCTCCCTTTGATATATTTCCTATTTAAAAAACAAGGCTTGTTTTTTATTTTCATAAAATAAATTATGTACTCCCTCTAGTGTCAGAAATTGTATATGGGCATAAACCGTGTTTGATCAAATGTTGCTATAAATGCTAAAGTAAGGTTCAATTTCATTTCTCCACATTTCAAGGTTAATAAGTTATAGTGTTATGTAGAATTAACAACAGTCCTACATGCTGCTGTTCTGCCTCCTCAGCACTGCAGTTGTAGAAAAGAAATATATTATTAAACAGTGAAATAAAATAACTACTTGTCTTATTTATAAAGCCAGGTCTCTGATTAAGGCTTTTTGCCACCCTCTTTAATTCCAGTTCCAAAGTGCTGCTTTGAAAGCGAACATCTGAAAAGCCAAATTGTGCAACAGAAATGTGCCAAAGGGGAGAGCTACAGTGAGAGAGAGGAAAATCCAGGGAAGGACTATTGAAATTCAGCACAGAAGAAAAACGGAGCCTCCTCAGTGCCTTGGGATTTGTCATGGTTTCATGACTTTTCGCAGGTCTTCTTTTACCATTTGGAGTCCATGAGCATTTGGAGCACAGGTCTTAAGGCTCTTGGAGCACCCGGGGCAGTTTTCAGGGCAGCAATGCCACCAGGTTGAACCCTTCAGCGGCACAAGGAGCTCAGTGCATCGCTGTTTCTGCTCAAGGAGAGCCAAAGGCACGTCAGGGGCCTCCAGCTCCCCTACCCAGCTTTTGTGTAGCATCATTGCTAGGGTTTTCCCCAAAAGTCTGGGGGAAAGGGTGTCTTCTGTAGCACAAAGGAGAGCACTGCTGGCTTCCAACAGTGACATATTGACCAGGATATCATATGTCCTCTATGGGTTTCTTCTCTGAGGCTGTTTTTAAATCATGGGTGGAGGTAACACCCTCTGTTTTCCACTAATTGGAAAAAATGAATGTCCCTGGCAGCTGGCTGCCTGCAGAGACTCTGGCCTTTCTGCCAAGCAAGGTCACAGAAATGCATAGCTCGGTAGGGTGAGCAGTGGCAGGTGGAAATGGAAAGCAGAGGAGGGATCCCAGCTCCTGGGGAGGCTCAGTCCCCGTGTCTGGCCCTGGCGAGTGTCTTCACACTGAGGTGCCTAAAGGCGAGCATGCGAATACTGAGGCCATGAGTTTGGATGTCAGCAGCTGCTGACCACTCACAAACAAAGCTCCTTTCCTCTAGCCACCTGACCACTGATTATACGCGTCTAATTTTATCCGGCCAGTTTGAAAGAGCTATCATTACTCCTTGCCTAATCCTCCCTCTAAACATCCTGCACCGCACTGGCAGGCTGTGGCCGTGGGCAGCGCAGGGGAGGCAGCAGGCATGCACAGTGGGAGAACAGGGCTGCAGAGGGACAGGGATGCCTGCCGCATCCTCAGGGATGAACTGTGGCCCCAGGTAGGTCTGGAGAAGGTCCAGCAAGTGTATCAGTACTCACCTAGGGTCTACATCTATCCAGATCTCAGCAGCTCTGATGCTTGGTCTTCGGGAAATAAACGAAAACAGCAGACCTCAATGCTGTTGATTTCCTAAAAATATGCTAATTGTCCTAAAAATATATTCCATGCCTTGAAAATTGAAAGAATGAAAGTCGTGGTGTGGCTGGCCAACCTTCTTACCCTCCACACACTGTGGGGAGTGCCTATGGTGAGAGAAAGGAGAATACAACCATTTGTCCTTTTCCTTTTCATGGTGAGAGACCAGCCAGAGCTGCACTGCTAGGAAATCTTTTGAAAGCCTGGAAAACATTGCGACACTTTGGCCTGTTCGCATGAGCATCTGTGGGGGCAGACCATCCTGTCCCCTCTTCACTTTTTTGCTGCAGCCAGGTAACGCGTCGGGCCAGACAGCAAGCAGGGATCACCACCAGCTGGGGGTCCACCACCCTCTTTGGAGCCCTCCTGGTTCTCCAGACCTCGCTCGTATGTCTCGGCTGTTTTCTCCTTTTGATCGTAACCATCTCCTTTCCCTCAAAACAAGATTAATTATTTAAAGGCACTGGGTATTGTACTGCTGATGGGAAGTCAGTGCTCTGCACTGGGCGCTTGCCCACAAAGCTGTGTGAGTGCCCTGGAGAACCCAGTCCTGCCCGCCTTCAGCCAAGTGGTTAGCCTCAGTCAGGACCTCACGGCTGCTTCCTTTAAAAAGACAACCAAAAGGAGTGAGCTTCTTTGAAGCCACCGTCTTTCTTTACAAATCACCTACAAAATGTCCTTTCCCTGAACAGGAGAAAAAGGAAGGGTTTCTTTACTTCAACCCCAACTCCCTTTCAGCCAGCACGTGGCCCAAAAGCTTTCTCTCTCTTTCAGTGCTTTTTCATTTCCCTCAGGAATACACTCCCACCGGTTATTCGAGCGGCATCCAGTGCCACCTCGGTGTGTGCCTTTTCAAGTCTTCCCGCTGCTGTTTGTCACGGCCACGCGGTCACACGTGTTTTCAGCAAACGCTCTTCTACCCCCAGCGCCTGACGCCATCAACCTGGAGGTCCTCTCCAGCTCTGTGTGTGTGCTTACACGTGCACGTTTCGCCACATGCCTGTGTTCTGGAGGGTGATATCCCCACCGAATTTGGGGAAGGCACTCACTGGCCTCTTTACATGCAATCTCCATGGAAAGGTGGCTGCTGTATTCCTCAGCTTCAATAAAGCTTAACCCATTCTTAGCAATACTTGTGTTGCCTTAAAATTGAATTTAAGATTCTATTCCCTTTCACTTGGTAAGTGGCAAAACTAGTTAGGGGGTCGTAAAGTATTACATCAAAATTTTGTAGCTATGATATTTGGTCCAGGGCCCACAAGCAGCTGTACAAGCTTATGTCATAGGTTTTTTAATGCATACCCTTAACTTGGAAATAACTTGGCAGAATAAACTTCTTGCGGAATGAGGGCCCCAGCATGAGACCAGAAAGTAATCTGCTTCATTGTACCAGGAGTACAGCATCTAACAGTACCACACTTTGTCGCAGCTATTCACCATCATTTAGGAAGGCATTTATGAACAAACAATATCCAGAGGTGACTGTGAATATTTTTTCCAATATTTCAAGATGATCACATTGTAAAGACCCTGAGGAACTATGGGGAATGCTTGGAGGTGCACAGCAGTAGGCCAAGAGGCATCAGAGAGAAGTTGCAACAAGGGAAACTGTTTAGATATAAGGATATTTTTTTTTCACTATGGTGATCGTCAAATACTGGAATTCATTGCGCAGAACGGTTGTGCAATGTCTGTTGTGGACATATTCCAAACTCAGCTGGAAATGGCCACAAGCCACCTGATCTATCTGAACTTTCTTTGAGCAGGAGATTAGATGAAATGACCTCCAAAGGTCTCTGACCCAAAATGACGCTATTATTCTGTGATTACGTGCAATAAAATCACACTGCCACCTTTCAGGTATTGTGGTGAACGCCACATGTTGCACGGACAGAAAAAGCATTGACTAAACTAAAGTTTCAATGTGTTTGCCTATTTTCACCGGTATCCAGCCCTCTACTTGGCTAGTCTCTAATATGCCAAGTAGTTATCATGTCTATGCAAAAAACAACTCTTCTGTTATTGACCCACTAGAGGGTGCTTTAGCAATATAAATCTTGAATACTTGATTTAATGCTTCATAACAGACATCGTGCTAGAGAACTACTTTGCATATTGGAGACTGCCAGTTCTTTGAGACACTTAAAAAACTTTTCAATAATGGATCCAGGATGCTACACTTGTGCATGTGTGATAAGCATGCAAACAACCAACATAAATACAAAAAATTGTTAGGGGTCATTTCCTGAAAGCCAAGAAACTCTTTCAATAGCAGCTCTCCCCCAATGATCTTTTTCTTTTTTCTCAATTTGCTGGTATCTGGTATCTTGGGTCAGTTCTCCAGAACTTGACATAAGAGCCAGTCTATATTCAGACTGTTTGAGTTGCTGTTGACAGGATTTGCAGGGTTATTAACTTTTGTGATTTCACTCTGAGCGTCCTGATACTAAAAGGTTTTGGTTTTGTTACTGTTTTTAAAGGACAGCCCTTACAGCATGTTGTTTGCTTAGAAGTGTTAATGTTCCTTGGCACAAAAGATAATGAAAATACAGCCCCTCTGAAACCATCAGCAAAATCCTTGTGAACATCTGTGGAGCCATCACTGGCAGACAGGCTTAAACTGTGTCTCTTAAGTCTTCAGAGTTTACAAACAGGCCCCATTCTGATAACTCCTGAAAATCCTGGATACACAAGAATGGAAGGAAAGTATTCTCTTTTAGCTCTTGTCATAGGAGTGGTTGCAGATGTCTTTTCGTGTTGTGAAAAATGTGGTGGGTCACACAGAGTCGGATTGTTGGTGATGCTGTTTCACCCAAGCTCTTTCTCTTGCCATGATCTGCTTTGCTGCTGAAACTCAAGAGAGGCCTGACATTTATCATCAGGTAAATATGGCAAGTAGTGGCTGGGGCATTGTTCACGTTCACTTTACTGTAGCTTTTGAAATGCATGACAGCATAATAATAAACCCACAGGCAGTTTTACTGTAAGCTACAAATCTGTCATCTAGCCCCATGAGCAAAGCATTCTGCTATTGGCCCATGGTAGTCCTGGCTTCAGTCCTGGCTTAGTTAGAAGCCAGCTAAAACCAGCCTTGGTTTTGGAGACAGTTGTGAAAACTTGCTCGGAATTATATATGTATTTATAAAACAATGTGAGAAATGGTAGAATGGATAGATAAAAGGAGTAGGAGCTTTACCTTCACCTTTTATTCATCAGCAATGGCTGAGTTTCAATGCATCCAGATGAGACCTGGGAGAATTGCACTTGAAGTTCTCTGGTGCATCAGCCTTCATTTGGCTTTCCTGGAAGCTAATCTGCTTACCTAGCGGAGGGCTAAAATCCTCTCTGACTCCGTTTGAGAGACACAAAAATGTCTCTCCCTGGCTATGTCTCAGCTAGTCCCTTTTATTTCTTGAAAACACTTCCTTGTGTGTTAGCACCTTGTCCAGTTCCATCAGTAGCACACACTTAAGTGTTCAGGCATTTGTTCAAGGCAGGAGGAGGCAGAAGAAAATGGGAAGGCAAAGGGCAACATGCAGCGTGAGGGGGTTCACACCTCCTGCAAAAAGAGAGAAACTGGTATTATAAAGAGAATGGCTGTCACAGGGGTAAAAAACTATTACAGGTAAGTAAAATCCTACTGGAAATCTTGGAAGGAAATGAAGTCACAGGAATCAGTATCTCCTTGAAGAAGCTACGTGAGGGACAGAAGTGCAAACTACCTCCTGGCAGAGGAGGCTGTGAGGCACAGCCATAGACCAGCACTGCCAGCCACAAGCTCTTCGGACATCTCAAGGGAAGGAAGGAAGCTCCCAGAAACCTTGCGTTATTATGGGTGGATATAAAGGATAATTGTGCAGGGACACACGCTACAAAAGCTCAAGAGCACAAGATACAGCTCCCCAGGGACACAGGTAAACAGGATACATTATTACTTCAATAACATTGAAATAGCTAAGGCAAGAGTCATCCAGACTTGTAATGGGACAGGAAAATTATCTACTGATTACATTGTGAAAAGTATCATCAGTTGTCACTAAAAGGGCTACTTGGGATCAGGTAGTTAATACCAGCAGCAGAAAATAAGAAATCAGGCCTCAGCAGGGAATGAGTAGATTGCCAGTGTTCATGCAGGTGTTCTCAGACCTGGTAGGTCAGAAATACCTAGGGAGGTATTTGGCTCCATTCACACATTTCAGCTGAGGGAGCATTGCTCGAGCCAGGTTAGATGTTCACAGTCCCCTGACAGCTCTCTCCTCCAGCTTGGAGCCAGGCTCTCCTGCTTCTGTGTCCCCATGAAAGAAAAGACTGTTTTTCAGCCCAATCGCAGACCCCTGTCCAGCTCCCAGCTCAGCCATGCCCAGTGGAGAGGGAGTAATGGGGCAGGGACCGATGGCTGCGGCCACAGCCTCTCCTGGGAAGTCACTCTGCAAAGCAACCCTTCCAGACCCAGCCAGGGCAGCCTCAGAGCTGTCAGCTTCAGAAAGCTTAGATAATAAAAGAGAAATGACAGCAGAGGAAGGTTAATGCTGTTCCTATCTCTGAAAAGGAGAGAAAAAGACAGAGAAAGAAATTATTGTCTAGTCAGCTTATCTAGATTCCTCTTCCAAATCCAGAGGAAATAATCAAGCAACTTGTAGCCGTCCAAAGGAGATATATGACAGCCAACATGGATTTGTCAAGAATAAATCTCAGAAAGTTTATTTCCTCCCATGACAAGGTAACAAGCTGTGTGAACTGGAGAGAGGCGCTCACTGTCATCACTTTAGTACCTTCACTGTCACTACCCTCTCTTCACTGGCCTGTACAACAGACTCATAAACGAGTGAAATATATACTGGCCGAAGGTGTTGTCAACGGTACATAACCAGCTGGGGAATCCATACTTAGGTAATAGCTACCCATAGTTCACAATCAACACAGAAGGATGTATCAAGCGAGATTCCCCAAGGATCTATCCTCCATCCAGTATTATTCAATATTTTCATTAATGACCTAGATGATGAATCAACAAGTACACTTTATTAAATTTTCAAGCAACACCAGTGCTGGAAAGGCTACAAGCACGTAGGAGGGCAGAACTAGAATTTAAAACTTTCTTGATAAATTAGGAAAATGGCCTGAAAGTAATAGGCAAAAATTCAATAAGGACATGCAACGTTCGACATTTATTTCTCCAAATGCAGGATGGAAAATGCCTGGCTATGCAGCAGCACTGCAGAAAACCACGGAGATTTATGGTGAATCACAAACTGATCATGAGTCAAAAGTATCACACAGATGCAAAACAGGCAAACAGCATCCTGGTGTACCCGGGCTAGACTTCTGTCTCCAAGCCAGAAGAAGAAACTTCTGTCTCTACTTGGTAGTAAAAAAGGTCCAGTTTTGGATATCACTTGCTGCGAAAAATACTGGCCAGCAGGAGAGGGACCAGAGGAGAATGGTGAGGATGAAGAGAAGTCTAGAAAGCATGACCTTATGCTATGAGAAGAGATTGAAGAAAATGAGGCCATTTGGTCCAGAGAAGAGAAGGCTGAAGGGAAATGATACCAGTTCTCAGATATGCAAATACAGCCAAAAATAGAGTGCAAGTAAATTCTTTTCCGTGTCCATCCTGAGAAAGATAAGCAATAATGAGTTGAAATAAAAGGAATTTAGAATGGATACCAGCAAAAACAATAAGTCAAGCAAAGCTTTGAACAGATTACTTAATGAGGATGTAGGCTCTGTCTTTAGAGGCTTTGAAGGACAATTTAGACACTCACGCATCAAGAACAAAACAAGCCTGAGTCTGCCTGAGTCTCACTGCCTGGGGAAAGGGAATGCTCTCTTGCTTTTAAGGAAACCTCATAAGCTCGGCTCTCTAAGACTATTGACTGGTGGTATGAAAGTTTTCAATGAAAACTGTTTGACACAACTAGAACTGGTTTAAAACCTTTCTGCAAAAAACATTAGTCACAAGCTTAAGGGAAGATACCTTGCCCTTGCTCACATCTACTACACCAGCTACATGAAGTACATTAAAAAAAGAAAGCCTCAGTATCCCAAAGATTTGGATCTGGAAATTGAGAGCAGCTAAAGTTTTGCTCCTCCAGCCTGGGCAATGGTGGGATCCTTCATGCCTCCCCATTATCCTTCTTCTCCATACGCTCTGAGGAAGCAAACACAGGCAATGCCACTTGCTGCAGTGCCAGATATGTCTATCAAAGTACTGTGTTTATGCCAGCAATACTGGCATAACCTGGTCTAACATATCTAACAGATTCCAATGCAACCTGAGGTTTCTTCTTTTCTCTGTTACACTCAACTGAAGGCAGTAGCACCCGGAGATTTTTCCTTTGTTGTTTCAAGCATCTCTTGCTGGGCAATATACTTGGGTGATCACAGTGCCCAAATGCCATCCCTGGCAGGTACGTAACTCCACTGCTTGTGTAGGTAGGCAACTAGATTTTTGTAAAGCCATCCAGTTAAAACTGATCAGACAAAGTTAGAAATGCCAGCTTGGTACTTCTGAGCTGTGCGAGGCTCCAGAGAGCTTATAGGAAGAAACAATAAATAAGGTTCTCCTGGTCACTAAAATCCTATACCCTGAAAAATGTTCGTGGTAGGCAATCTTTGTATGGGGTTCATCAACAGCCCTTTCGCAAGTCCCTGCTGACCACTGCACAGGGGTAAGCTGCAGGCAGGTACAGATGTGCTGTGCACGTGCAATCCACTACAACTTGGAGTCTGAGAATTTTTTAAAATATCCTGCTGACTTGGTGAGCTGTCACGGTTGAGGAGAAGTAGGGAGGTAACTGGAAGGGCAGGAACTTCTTAACCCACTGGAGAAGCTTAACCTGCCTCTCCTCTTGGGAAGCTGCTCGCTCCTTACTGTGCAAGTGTCACTTCCCAGAGTGGATCCAGGGAAAAGAAATGTCAAGCAAATCCTTTCTTTAAAAGCATAAGTCTCTCTTTCCCCTAAACTGCTCTTCCTGTTTGAATATAGGATGGAGGAGCAACCAGGTTCTACAACCAAGTCATAATTTCTCGTGCACAATTTTATATCATAATAGGACACCACAGATCCAGTCTTGTTTCTGAAAATAAGAATAGGTTCTACCTATGTTATTTCAGATTGCTAATATAATTCCATCTCATCAGAACAAAGGTTAACTCCCTGCCATTACTGGTCTTATTTCCTATCAGTAGTTTCTTTATTAAATTGATTTACTTTAAAAGGTTCACCTAAGACATCTGCCACACAGTAACCAAGAAACTGCATTGAGTAAACTCTGCCAACGTTGCAAAGTCCAATAAACTCCAAAACCGAGGACGTGCCCATGTTACTTCATTTTAGCATGTTCTTGTGCATGCTTAACATGATAACAACATTTAATTACAAGGTCACATACCATTTCTCCCATGGTACTCCTGGGCAACTTACTGCCCTGAATCATCAATTAATGAGCAATTTTATTTTGCCTCAATCAGTATATGGCCTCATGCACATATGTCAGATCCTGACCTGAATAAAGAATTGTAAATTTTCTTACAGGTTTTTTACGAGTGCTGTCCTCTTCATACCTTAGGGCTCAAATCACCATCAGATTTAGGTGCTAAAGGTGGTCTGAGGAACTGACCGTGACTGGTGAAATTACCACATCCTAAACTCTTATCTTCTGTCAGCTGAGCACCACAGCACCACATATTTTCTCTTGGCCTAAATAACTTCTTACACAAATAGATTACCTTCTAATTCATTTTGTTACACAGGTCAGCTGAAGTATCCAGCTCATCTGTGAGAAGTTCTTAACACAAAGAAACTCAACCACATGTGATAGGGCCAGCTTTACTGGGGACCTACTTACGGAGAGAACTAAAAGGAACCTTACAGGCATTTTTCAGGATGGTTAGGGATGGAGATGATGGGATCCAGGGGTGCCTAGCACAGACTTAAAGGGACTTGTGGTGTGTAGAAAATTCTCTCCGAGGGCAGCTGAGAGGAGTCAGACTAATTATCCCTAGAGTTTGGGAAAGATGTTTTGAGGCAAGTGGGAATGAGGGACTACAGTACCTTTTAATCTCTTTGGCCAAGTACAGCAGGAATTCATCTGGAAGAGACCCAGACATTTTGGAAGGGGGAATCCATCTCTCTTAATGTCCTTTATCTGCATCCATTCCTAAACACAACAGACTGTGGCCTCATCCTCACTGGCAGGACTAGGTGTCCTGTAATTAGGTTAAGTATGTCACAACTGAATATAATAAGCCCTTAATGAGAACAGAAATCATTGCATTTTTTTGGAGAAACCTCACTAGGAGGCTTCTTCACTTTGAATAAGATTTAAATGTATATATTCTGATCCTATGTGGAGAGCTACACAGATGTGTGTGGATCACAAGAACCTGGTAGTGTAGGGTTGGGTCAGGGCAGCTCTATGCATGGATTATGAACACAGTGATTACACCAGGGACCTTGAATACGTTCCCTACAAATGGGAAGGGGAATAACAGTTTTCAGTGCTGCAGACTCTGTGTTTGCACACTGTGAGTGCAGCCTTTCAGCATGTAAAAGAGTGGAATTAATGAGACATTTTGTTTGATAAACAGTGGAAGATGATTGCAATATTTAAGCTATTGGTTACAATATTTTATAGGGGTATAAGTCGTGACCACTACTGAAGTGTGAAGAAAACAACATATGTCATTATTTTACCTTTTGTGTAAAGAGAAAAAAAAAAGTAAGAAGCAATTGTTCAGCTTAATTGTTGTATTTGGTTGTGATTTCTATGCCTGTCAGATAGCAGTTAGCAGGACTATTAAAGTGCATTAGCTCTCTGCTGGTGTTTAATGACAAACAGACATGGTCCATATTCATCAAGCAATTATTTATATCACGACCTTTTATAGAGCTGTGAATTACCCTTAAGACTTTTGCAGTGAGTGATATTTCTAATAAACTGTTAATTTTGCTCCATAAATTGTTCATATTTTTAAGCTGGGAACTAAAAACTGTGAAATTAAACCTACGGTGCAAGCTGTGCGAATGGGATCTGTGAGACTAGGACACAGTTTCAGGTCACTCTAATGTAATAAAAGTGCATCATTACAACAGAAATTAAAGGGAGCTGCAGATATTAATATCTGCACAATAGACTTCTATGAGAATAAATGTATGTGACCTGCCAAGGTAAAGAATGTACCCAGATTTCTTCAGTGCTACCACTGGGACAGGCTCAGAGATGGCATCTGCATCAGACTTACCCTCCGATCTTCAGCTGCAGTGGCTCTGTCAGACACCTTCACCCCTCACCGCTGTTCTGCCAGCTCCCTGCCAGCAGGATGGCATGCACACACACACACACCAAACCCTCCTTGTGTTAGCAACACATTTCTGCTGTGATTCAAAAAGCAGAAGGAAGCTTTGGGGGTCAGGCCACGTACTTCTCAATAAGGCCAAGTGTTCTCTGGTGTTAATGAAGGCGTCGTCCCAAAGAGGAGCACACACTCCAGACACACCTGGCTTCTGTCACAGCGTGCAGGTCGCAAACCAGAAACTTGCTTAAGTTTTTTTCAGTTCTGCCAAGGAGTCTAATTTTACAGGTACTTCACAAACTAATCTTGCAGGCGGGCATCTGGCAAGCTTATCATCAGGGCCTTGGAGCTTAATTTCCCGCATTGAGACACCTAAGTGCCTTAAGGAAAACAATCTGGCCCTAAATGACCATGAGTGGCTTTGCTTCATTTCCAGAAGCGATGGAGGCTCTGCAGACTGTCCACCAGCCTGCAGAGAGGCATCTCCTTCTAGCTGGGTTTCCCAGAGATCAGCCAGAGAGTGCCACCAACACACTTGAGACTACTGATGGCCATGAAGTGCCGTTGAAGTCCAAGCCCCACCTGCAGGGCAGGCCAAGCCAGATAGGAGCCCAGGTGCTACTGGGGCTCAAGCAGCCTCTGGCTTCGAAGGCTGGAGCCATGGAGGCTTCTAAGGCTGGAGCCATGGAAGAGAGTGACACTGTCGCTCATATCGTACTGGGTGATGTTCCCATACATATTTCTTTCTAAACACGATTTCCTGCTGGTAGACCATTGGGTAATGGACTAATATGATCAGAAAATGAGCACTTACTATTTGGCCAAAAGCTTTAGAATGGATCTTCAAAGAGTAAATGCTTACATTTCTCTAACAGGAACCCAAACCAACAGGCTAAGATGACCCTTCTCCAGGACTACCATCCTTATTGCTCCATTCCAGCACAAAGCAATTTTTCAGGAACAAGGAACAACTTCCAAAAATACAGTTCAGAATAGAAACACTGATTTTAAAGTTTTCGACAAGAAGCTTATCATTCGTGTTTCTCATGAATGTTTTATATCTCGACAATTTTCTGTTCCTCAGCAATGTACAGCACCAGAAAGCTCACCTCATTATGTGCTTTCTAAATGGATTTTCCTCTTCTTCTCAATGCAGTATTGCCTCATAGCCTGTGACTGATTTAGCAAAATACTTTAAAATGTGATGCAGGGCATTCAAATGTAGTTTATATTCACTCAGCAGAAACTCATTTATTTTGTTACCTGTTGCCTTGTCGCTATCCATATTCCAGACTAAGAATCTGCAACATTTCAACAGTACCTGGGCACTGGGGCTTCCTGGGTGTTGACCTGAAATAATAACTAATTAATTTTGAACCCTCCAACTTCTTTTGACGATACCCTCTGATCCCCAAAAGATACAGCATAAAGTAAGGCGCTTATTTTACTTTGCCTATTGGTACCTCTAGCACCCCGGGAAAGGATGAAAGATCATACTTCACCCTGTAGAGAAAGTACCGTACCAGGCAAAAGCCAAGTGCATTTTATCTATATGAATAAAGGAGCATTCAGGGAAAAAGGTAAGTGAAGCAAAGCACCTATTCCATCCTCTCCAGCTCACATAATCATTTCAAACTGGCATTTATTGGTGCAAAGATACTGGCAGAGTTAGCTCTGACTGCTTCATTGCTAGCAATATGCAACCCTGAAAATAATGATTCAGAAATGGTGGCTTTTTTCTTCAAATGTATCCACCAGGAAAAAATTAGTGTACTACAATAAAAACTGCAAAACCAGGCTGTTATGTTTCCTAGCTGCCCACAGAGAAAAGTAAAAATCATCTTTTTTTTTTTCCACAAAAGTGCTTTTGTACGATCTTGCAATATCTTGCAATCTAATTTTGTTTCAAATCCCGTCTCCCAGGGAAGTACCAATAAGAACTTACAAGAGAGTACAGTACAGACCATATTTCTGTTGTGAAGAAAAATCCTAATATACTTTCAAGGCTGTGGTGATTCTAGTTTTCGGAAAGAAATTGAACAATTACAGTACCTGTAGTTTTGGTGGTGGGTAACTGTAAAAGATTAGTACTTTTTGCCTTACAGTTAATGGAGTGGTATATTCCACTTGCTTAAGAATACAGTAATACTATTGAACACAATTGGTTTGTGATTGCTCCTTGAAATATGGGATGAAAGGACAAAGAGGTAAAAGATTTATCACTTTGGAACATCCCAGGTGGATAAGGAAGTATCAGTAACATTTTTTAACTTCAGTTACTGATGTTATTTCTAAGCAAGAGAACTTTCATGGCCTTTCTGGTGGCATTTTTCAGACTGTCAACAGTATAGACATTTGTGGGCACAAATATGAAGGTATGTCTCCTTAGAGTGACATGACTTTCCAGGAATTTTTTTTATTTATTTAGGAAATTGCCATTTGCTTTTTACACCAATTAATGAGCCAGTAGATAAGATGTTGGTGACTTAGCAGAACACAGCTGGCTGCTTCTCTGCAGAAGAACAAAGACCTCACACGTTTATGCTTGCTGCTTACTATCTAATGGGCACACTGCGAGTCAACTGCAATTGCTGGAGGAAATAGCTTGCTTTCAAAGCAACAGTGGCTGTTAAGTAAGGGTAGTGTCTTCCAGATAATTCAGCATTGACACGGCTTAAGGTTTCATCTGGAGTGGGTGTCATATGGGTGCTCAGTTCCGTTTTTCACAGCCCCAGAAAGCACTTTGGTTTCGTAGCTGGCTAAGAGGCCACCATGCAACAAGGACCTGCATGCCTGGCTCAGGGAAGGGAGGCACCAACCTTCTCCTAGTGAACTCAGGGGTGGATAAGGATGACGTGAGTCATAAAAACCTAGAACAATTCAGGTGGAAAGGGCCTTCCATAGGTCATCTGGTCCAATCCTGCACTCAAAGTAAGAACAATTTAGATCAGACTGCTCAGAGCCTTGTCCAGTTACACTCTGAATATCTCCAGGAGTAGAGATTTCGCTGTCTTTTTGGGTACCTTGTTCCAGAGTTTGACTATCCCCAAAATAAAAGATTTTCTTCCTGTTATCTGATTGAAATATTTCTTGCTGCAGTGTGTGGCCCTTTCCTCTTGTTCTGTCACTGTGCACTTCTGAGAAGAGTCAGGGCAAAGTCCAACAAAGAGAAAATTGCCAGACCACTTTGAAATAAAGATATTTCTTAAAAGGTTCCTAGATAATATATGATAGTTGGCATTCAAAGGCCAAGAGATATAAATTTCCCTGAATGGTCAGGGAAACTGAGGTTAAAGTCAATTCTGAGTCTAAGCCAGTGAAAAGATTCAGGTTTCTAAGTCTGCCAGGCATTGCCACCCTTCATTCTGTTCTGGTATTAAATATAATCATGATCATAAAACTTTGTTCTTTGTCTCTAAGGTGCAAGAAATTGCGTTTTATTGTAGTAAAGGTCTGCACAGAGTTCACTTTCTGCCCAACCAGGTTCATCTGAGAGAAATTTCTGAGAATAAATAGAGCAGATGACAGATAGATTTCAGGGCAGGACAGAGACTAATTCAGCCAGCCTCTGGCAATGGTGTCTACAATCTCGCTCTCTGAAATGATGGAATGTCTTTCTGAATGGAAGTGAACAAACCTCTCTCAGGAGGTATGTATATAGGGGGAGAGGAGGGTTAAGAAGAAAGTTCATAGCTTCTGCTTGTCTCTTTGGGGTGCCGACAAATGAGGACCATTAGATAGAAATCTTCCTTAGGTGGTATCTTTCCTGGGTTTTGTGCGGTTCTGCTTGCCAGAACTAACAGTACTGTGAAACCAAGGTACTGGCTACAGCTTTTGGGCTATGACACAAATGTATGGTTGTGAACTTCTCTTGGTGTTTGGGAAGAAGAGGTAAAGATGTCCAGCAATGCCCCCAGACCCAGGTGTTTTGTGGATTTCCATCCTTCTAAGCCTGAGTAGCGATGTCCCATCAATGCCAGCCATGACACCAGCCACAGAGGCCCCTGCAGAGCAAGAAATATGTTCAGGGTCCTGGGAAAAGAAACCCAGCCTACAGGGAAACCTGGGAGAAGGTTTGGGAAGAGAACCTCCTGCTTTAAGTCATGACCTTCCACATGCTGTGTCCTTGCTAGTGCCAGTGAGAGCAAGATTGATCAGAGTGGCCTGATTGTTGATCAGACACACTAGCACAAACCTTGTAATTCATTAGGTGGCACTGTATCAAGGCAAAGATGTAAATCCATTTCCCAGAGACGTTCAAATGTCTGATGTAATACTAGGATTAATGGCTATAACTTCAGGAACAAAGATCACAGGTGACTAAACATACACATGGTCTCTTCCACGGAGACTTCGGACCTGCCATGGTTTGTCATAGCTGCAGGAAGAAAACAGGCTGCACTATAGGATTATGTCTAGATCTTGATTTCTGTCCTGGCATTAAAGCTAGTTCTGGCTTTCTTCAGAGGATGAACGTTTCCATAGCATGTACTAGAAAACATCCCACAGCTTCTGACTTCTGTAGTCCGGTGATTAATTCTTTGGAGAGATTTGTCTATTTTAAGAGATCTTGAAAAGATTTCTTGTCACCAGTGACTGAAAAGAATTTAACCCCTACAACTGACTGTGGTTACTTTCAGGAAGCAACCTGAACAGAACAGCTATGGTTACTTTCAGGAAGACCATTGCAAAAGAAAATGTGTCGTTGAAAGGTGAAGAATCCTGAGAGCATCCTACCTACAATAGAATAGGAAATGGAAGAGAAGAAAAAAAACCCAAACCCCAAAAACTTAATTCTATAGAAATCTTCAGAGAGGCCCATACCTCCTCACATGTCAGACAGTGTCAGGTATACTCTGCCTTATATACTCACAAACTGAGCATGAGAAGTAGGTATGAAGCCAGATTTGTGGGTACTGAGACAATAAAATATAATCTGGGCTTCAGTGATAGTTATTGAAGGCATATGCACCTTCACAGCAGGAATATAGCTCTGGTTTATCTCTTGAAAATTGAGCTGGATAAGCTGATACTGAAAATAACTTTCTTCGGAGATGTTTTTCTGCATGGAAATTGTCAGTGAACAGGCTGGATGCCTCCAAATTTCTTCCTGGTTAAAAATATGTGAATGTTTTTATGTAGATACACTTTGAATAGACACTTTTATGTAGATAGACTTCGAATTAGTTGCAAACTTTGCTGCCAGGGTTGATCCTTGTAGCCAGATTCAGCCTTTGGACTGTGAGCCTCCCTGTTCAGGCTGTAGCTGTGTGTGCAGGTCTCAAGGGACTGTTACTCTTCTTTGGAGTGACCAGAACCACCTGACTTTTAAGAAGGGAGTAAAGACAACTGGTCTTTGAGCACTGGGCACCTGCCAGGTGACAGAAATGTTACTGACAGATTGGCACCCAAAGTTTCATTCATCCTGAAGGTTGGTCTACTCAAGAGGAGGTGAGTCTTTTATAACAGGCATTCGATTAGCTGTCATTGCTGACTAGCCAGAGCTCCATATAACAGGTAACAAGTCCTCACTGTTAATCAAACATCAGCAGTAGCACAGCTTGAGAAATGACAGGCTTTACATAATGTATGAAGTTGCAAAATGACGTGTGCGTTGTCAATCCTGTTGAGAAAATTAGCATTGGTGTTGACTGGACATTTTTACAGAAGAAAGTGTGACCTTCCTGTGACCTAGCAGCAGGTGAAAAATCTCATAGTAAAATCACAGAAGTACTGTGCATTGCCGGTCCTGTGCCTGTAAAGGAAAAAGAAACAAAACAGTCAAAGCAGAATTATAGGATTTATAAATGTACTAATTTTGTATGAAGAATTGCTATTTCAAACGTACTAAATATCAGCCCTGGGAAAAAAGTAGTAGTACTACATCTATAAATTTATATATAAATGTCATGGCTTAAGTAGAGAATCACATGATCAATACAGAATGACCTGAGGCACTCAGATATGCCTCACAAATGTCAACTCTCACAATAGATGTGTGATATAGAGAAACACCCTCATCTCCATCTTATAGCAGGGGCACTTGAAGTCCCTGGAGGGAGAGGCCAGGAATCACCCTCCTGACCATCAGGCCTTTGACCAGAACAGAGAGAAGCAGCTCCAAAACACAAGCAGGTCTTTGAAGTAAAAAGGGTTTTCAGTGGTGATGCTCTTCATTCAAGCATCTTCTTTCTGCTTTTAATTACACCTAGTGAATCTCAACATAAAAGGCTTTCCAACATGATAGGACATGGTGGTGCTACAAACAGGAGAACTCGGTAGTCCCAATCTCTAATACTTCATCCATGATTGTTTCTTTCTACAAAAAGCAGCTTTCTTTAGTTTTGGGGGTTTTTTTTCCTAGTCCTGTTTCTCAGCTGAATACAAATCTGACAAAGACCTTTGGCATTTAGTTCTCCTCTTCACCATGCAGACTACCCATTGGAATTTCTCTCATAAGAGTAAAGGAATGATTTAAATATTAGCCGTTACTAGTCTCTGACTTTTTCACAAAGTATTGGCTATGGAGGCTTTGCCGCTGGCTTCTCAGAGAAAATACGCAGGTCCAGAAATGGTGTTTTGTTTTTAGCTGACGGCTTTAAATTAAACTTCTCCAGGGTGTTGGCTTGGAAGCAGCAATGACCTGGGACCAGTGCTCCAGATCTGCTCACCTCATACCTGCAGAGCAAATCAACACATTTCTGCTGCTTCTGACAAAGAAGCCACATATGCTAAGACTAGCTACTGTTGCTTCTGTAATGGAGGGGGGAGCATCTCTTCAAACACAGCATGATCCCTTAGAGTGACCAACAAGCCTTTTTTCAGAGTCTCTGAAACATGCATGGGCCATCACCAGTGTTTCAAATGCAGATCATACAATTCAAGTTGGGAGGGACAAGGAAGAGTGATGCTTCTCAAAGGCTTTCCTTACAGATGGCTTTGAAAAGGGATCTTATAGTGGCAGAGGAAGGGCCTAACACAGTATCCCTTTAGATAAGGTACGGACCACTGACTGGTGCAGACGACTGTGTGGCAAAGGACTTCTGTAAGTGTTTTTCACTGTTGGCAAGGAATTGCCTTGGAGCAATTTTATCCCCTTTCTTGTTTCATTACGAAAAATTATAGTGGGAGTACAGAAGCAGGAACCCCAGGTTCCTCCTAAACCCCCATTCAGGGCATAGGCTTTAAGCCTAACAAAAAAAATTGATGGAAGGAGCATTAAAGTAGCACAAAAGCAACACAAAAGAGGCTTCCAGGAATGTGCAGTAAAGCACAAAATGTCTCAGTCGCAGGGATGCTTACAAAACTAGGAGTGCAACAAGGAGGTAAAATGGGGATTGGGATAGCCTTATTCTCTTCAGTAATGAAGGGGTTAAGCCTGGATATAAAATTGTGCTACACTGCCCTGTTCCCCCTTTCACAAAACCCAGCATGACAGTGGTTTCTTCCACTTTTTGTTCTATGCTTTTAAAACACATTTTCCCTATGAAGTACTGAGGTATCTGCATTAGAAACTGAAACTCCCAGAGGACAGGGAGATCCCAAACAGTGTAATACCTCCACAAATATATCTAACTCCTGTAGAGGGCAAAGGATTTGATATATTTTGTGGGTTAAGAAATACACAGGCATTCATAATTGAAATAAGCTGTGCAAATCATGCTGCTTTCTAAAGGCTTGATCCAAAATTCTTTGAAGTCAATGAGGTCTTTCCACCAAATCAGACCAACTTAGAAATCAAGACTAAGTGTTATTATTCCTAAAATAATTAGGAATAATTTGAAATAACTAAAATGAGTAATCTAAAATAATTATGAATAATTTTGAGACAATTAGAAAAGTTAGGAATAGTATCATTATTCCAAAGATAATATATTCCTAAAATACATAATAAATATAATAATCCCTAATAAAGATGGTGCCTAGAATCACTAGTTATAACCAAACATAACCAGCTATAAACCCCTTTAAATCCTTCCCAGTCTCGTCGGGAATTTTTCCTCACTGGTGCGAATTATGGCTGTTTTGTGGTAATTTTGTGGTTCACCAACTCATTTCGTTTAGGCAATTCAACAGCCATCGAAAGCAACAATATCTGAATGAAGTGCATAATCCTCAACTGAAAAGCAACACATGCCATTTGCAACCTCCTTAGCCATCTGGTCTCTCATCACTGGATTATTTTTAATATTCACAGACCACAGCCATAAAAACTGCCTGGTGAATGGAGAAAAATATAATTAATTGCCATGACCTGAACAATTTTTTTCCTACATGGAAGACACTGATTTTTTAATTAACATTTTGCTTGATTGTTCTGAAAGGCTGGAGGGATTATTATCTGGACTTAATTACCAGCATTTCATAAAGCAGAACATACTCCAATCAGAAATGTTTACACATTGATGAACTGATGCAATACCTTTGTCTGGTGGACAAGTTTGTTACTCCTAATTAGACATCCCTTGAAAAAGAACGCCAAAACAAAGCTTGGGATGGTAATGACACAGTAGGCACTCACAAGGATCGACATAATTGCCTCTATAAAACCAGAATGACTGAGCACTGTGCCACTTCCTGCCCTTTTGCAACCAGCACACAAGGCAAATGTTCCATCAGAGGGCTGGGTGGGAGAGAAATGCGAGACAAGTGCGTGCGCGTGGGCATGTGCAGACCACACGTGCTGCAGAACATCAGTTCTCCACCAAAAACCCCATGGGGCTGCAGAAACTGGGTGCGGCGTTGTCCTAGCAGGTCCCCAGGGAAAAAATACCCGAGGCTGGACCTGTGCCAGAAGTGATTGCCAGGGGCGAAGCAGTGGTCACCAAGCAGGCACGACCGCGCAGGGCCAGCCAAGTTATGGTGCCACAGAAGCACCTCCCGCTGGGCCAGGAGCTCACAGCTGTCCCCGGGGACACACCACCTGAAGGGACCCAGCTCGTGAAGGGCATAGATCTCATCCGGCAAAACTCTTTGCAAGCCTGGGCGCTTATGGCCCACCATGAGATGAAGAAGGTGACCCTCCTGCTGGTGCATGACCCAGGTCAGCGGTCCCTGACTGCGGACGGTGCGCGTGAGGGCGAGAAGAGGAGGGGGAGCGTGTGGCAGCTGGGTGAAAAGCCATGGCACAGAGGCTGGAGAGGGCTGTCCTGAAGCACCTCTGGCGTATTGACCCCAGCCAAAATCTCACCTTGGCGCCTGAGCTGGTTGTGGGGCAGGACCTGGGCTCCATGATCATCTCCCTTTGCCAGGCCCCCACAGAAGTACAAAGCAGCAGGCAACTCCAGCTCCTGGAGAGCCCTGCGAACCAGGGCTGCGGGAGTTTCCCTCTGTTCCAAAATCCTCTCCATCTCCCGGAGGGCTCCTGACTCTCCTCCAGGTCTTTCCCTCAACAAGATACCTTCTCCTCATCCCTCACACACACACACATCCCCACACACACCCCCACCCACCAGTTTGCGCAGGCTCTGCGACATCTCAGGCTTTTCCTGGCTCTTCAGAGGGGGACAGGAAGGAAGGAGAAGGGGAGGAGGGGAGGCTGCCGTGGTTAGTCGCTTTCAAAATGCTAATTTTGGGGTTTGAGAGAAGCCCTCAGGAGGCAAAACTGAAGTCAGATGGGTTTCTTAATGAACCCTTGAGTGGCTTTAGTAAGGCACTTCTGGGAAGAACTGATTAGACATAGTAACTCGATTTCAAATACTAAGATTAGACAGTGATCTAAAGATAGCTGTAGTTACAGGGTTCTGTGGCATATCAAAGTAAAGTAAGGCAGAAAGGATATTTTTGTTAAAAATCAATATTATGACAAAGAGGTTAACCATAAAGAGACTGACAGAAGCTGTACAGACCTAGGGTGCAGCAAAGTGGTTAGTAATCGGATTCCCTTCAGGGGCAAGGGAACAAAATGATTAAGTGATCTTTAAAAATATTAAGATCTATGGTCTGACTTCCTAGAATAATGTGATTAATGCGTTTTCCTACTTATTATGAATATCCTCTCTGCCCTGCCCCCCGAAAAATACTAAATTTTTTAAAGCTAAAGAATAAAAATAGAAGAGAGCATACCCAAGGGAGGGGGAAAGAGGGAAGGAGGGAAGGAAGGGAAATTTGGGAAATTATGAATACACGCCACCTTTTCTAGCTTTTCTCCAGAACCACTGAGCATTCCTCCCATTGGTGTCTGCTGCCAAAACCACCCGCTCTCTTGTGCCTGGAGGAGGTGAATGGGAGCAGTTGGCTGCTAACCCAAAAACAAGCAAGAGAAGAAGCAAGAGATTACAAGACCAAACAGAAGCAGAAGCATAAGTCCCTTAAATTCCAATAAAATAATATTTACATGCATACATGCACGTCAGTGTGTGTGTACACATATATATGTGTATATAAAAATTACGCTTGCACACCTCTACATATACACACACAGAGCACAGCTAAATGATCAGTACCGCATATACAATTCTGATGTCGTAGGCTGCTACGCAGCTCTATATGCGGTCAAGTTATGTGATCACAATAAGAAGGTTCCTGGTTTTCCTTACTACCCTTCAAGAAATACAGTTGCCTCCAAAAGGAGATTGCTGGTTTTGCTAACACTCTTTCTGATACACCTTTCTGGTAGTATGACTAATGGCTTCATTAACACAGGTAAGTCATCTTTTCATTATTCTCTAAAACCAGTTCCTGCCCAGGTTACATTTAAATTGATCGATATGTGGTCGTCTGAGTTTGCAGCCCCCTGGCCTGGTTTCATCTTGTGTTTGTTCACTCTAGTGGCAGGATATGTGCACACACGCATATAATCCCTTCTTCACTATGGGGTTTTAATACCTGTTTACAGCAATGTTAAAGATAGTCATCAAGCTTATTTACTTAGATTCATTCAATTCTCTTCAGACTACTCCACCTCTGACAACCTGAGCTGCGGTGTACATCTCTCTGCTTTTTCTTTGAGGGAAATTCACATAGCTTGGTGGCCGCACATCCTTCCAGAGTGTTTTTGTTTCAGTCAGGGAGGAGTGACTTTGGTTACTGACAGGTGAACACTTGCTGTGCCCTGAGTGCATCAGTGGGACCCCAGTAACCACCTTTGGGCACGTTCATACCCGCACAAGGTAGCTGAGAGGCTGCTGAGCAATTCCCACGTGCTGCAGACACAAATGTGCACCTAGGGCCATTGCCGCGGGAGGGCTGACACGCTGAGATCCGCACCCTGCTTTACCTCACTGCAGCACGTTCATCCCTCCCTCCCTTACACTAGATTAGCTTAAATAGCATAAACTGTGGGAAGCAGCTTGCCCCAGTTCTATCAAGGAAACTGGAGAACCCGTTTTATAGAGGGATGGCGTTGCTTGACTGTGGCTTGCTGACAAACCCAGGTTTCGGTAGATATAATTAGTGATTTGTGGATAGATTTGATTGAAACCATGCCGCTTTAGGTGTAGGTCAGACATTCATGATCAGGAATCAGAATGTTTTAAA
Source organism: Chionis minor (assembly GCA_013398295.1). Lineage (NCBI taxonomy): Eukaryota > Metazoa > Chordata > Aves > Charadriiformes > Chionidae > Chionis > Chionis minor. Next base: position 689,157 of record VZSF01002822.1, read on the forward strand.
TAAAAAGAGGACTGTCTACAGAGGAGACTGCAGCAGGATAACTAAATCAGGTCCAGGTGACACCTGGAGGCTTGTTTTTTCAATCTGGACTATAGTTTAACTGAGTGAAATTGAGCAGTAAAGCTGATGCTGGGTTGTGATTCACACTCCTTTTATTAAAAAACTATTTGCCTTTTAGATTGCTACTTCAGTTTTCTTTTCTTCCAATTTCTTTCTTCCATCTTCCTATTTTTTCCTTCCTTTGCTGCATTTTCTCCTCAGTATCTCACTGATGGGAGAAGTACTGTGACAATTATCTAATAAAATTTTGGCAGAAACTCAATCACACTCAATACGTATGACATTTTTTTTTTTAAAAAATCTAAATTAGGATTGAAAAGTCAGGAATCTGGTTATCCCAATAACAATAAAATATCAGATTTCTTTTTGTTAACACTCTCGTCCTCGGGAGGGAGTGGGAAAGGACACAAAGGTGATTTGGGTAAATGCAATTATTCAAATATATTTATAAAAGACAGATCTTTTTTCCCCACCACCCACCTCCTATAAGATGATGTATCTGGAGCTCAACTTGTCAGTACCCACAGAGTCACTGCTGACAGTGCATATTACATCTGTGGAACCCAAAACTGTTTTAAAGAGTTCTGCTCAAAAACCTGAAATCGCTGGAGTAACTCACTACCAGGTGCCTGACACACAGTGGCGAATGGGAGGCAGCCCAGCATTTCCAGGTAGCTGAGTCCGTGCTGCGATGGGCACCAGAGGGAAGGTGGGGTTTGCTCCGGAGAACATTACGTGCTCAAGTATTCAATCACAGACTGTCATTTGTACTTACGGAATACTTCAAGTACAAATACAGCTTAAATAGAACCAAAGGGTATGTCAAAATGGTGCAACTACCAGCCATCAGAGCTTCCTGATGCTAAAGAGGTATTCTCCTGGCCCTGTCCAGCCCTGGGTGGCCCTGAGTGCAGGACTGCTCTTGCCCTGCCTTGGGCCAACCAGGAGAGAGTGAACCCTTCTCCAGCCCTCAGAAACCCCAATCCCACCACACCTGCCAAAACATGAGGCCCCAGACAACAAGCAGGAGAGTTTCATGGTCAGTGGAAATACTCATGGTACTGATGGATGCTGATGGTCCACAAGGTAGTGCAGAAAGTCTCCCCCCAGTGCTTGTGGCACAGCTCTAGCACAGGGACTGATGGCAGCTTCTCTGCAAAGTGTAAAGCTGTTAAGAAAATGTCAGAAAAAGACAGCTCAGTGACCACATTTTTCAATCTTAACTGGCAAGTGAAAAGAAACATTAATTGTCTGTTTATGTCATCTCCTCCCACAGCTGACTGATGCAGAATACAGTTTAAGGTGGCATTAAAATGTAAGGTGGGTGTTATAATTTGCCTGAAGTACTTTAGCAGTTTTTAGGTTTTGTTCCAGAAATTATCTAAAGATTGCCATTCTAGCAATGTCCTTGTAAGTCACTTACATCCTCTGCCATTCAGGATGGGAGCATACAGCCCCACGATTTACACACTGTTTCCAGCAATGGCAGTGCCTTAGTACATGATGTTCCTTGTTTTGCATAAAAAGTGTATCAGAGATGGGTAAATGCCAGGCTGGCACCCTGCAAAGCCAAATTCTACCCTAGGTTCCTCAATGCCTACCACCACCACCCTACTTTCGCTGTGGTGGGAGCTATGCATAGGCAGCAATGCTCAGACTGCACAGGCTGGGACTCTCCGTGCCTTTCTGGAAGTAGATTTCCAGATCTGTATTTAAAAACACAGGAACGTGCTTGACACTCCTTAAACAGGCATGTTCCTGGCCTCCTGGCTTAACCTGATTAGTAGAAACCCTGCATCTCGCTGCTTTTTTTGCAGTATTGATGGGTCCTTTGCAGCCTCACAACAGGTCTTCCAAGGCTGGAGTGCGGCTGTGCCTCCTCCTGCAGCACTGAGATGCTCTGGCTGAGTGCCCCAAATCTGCCGGTGCCACGGAGAGTGCGGGAGGGTACAAAAGAGCTGCTCACAGAAAACCAAATGCAAGAGTGATCTTTTCCTGTGTGTGAATCACTACTCCTGCCTGCACTCGCACAAAGGAAACAGCTGCGGCCACAAATCAGGAGACTTAATAGGTCATTGCACTCTCCAAGTATTTCCCTTCGAGCTATTCTCTAAACAATATAGAAGAAATGTCTGATCACATTCTGTTCATTAAGGGGCATAAGCGTAGTGAGTAAATCTGCCAAAATATGCCATATACTGACTAGTGAGGTGTAACATCCAGATCCTGTTAACATCACTTACAGTAACATCACTACCAAAAATGTTCAGGTTTGTGAACTGACTGTATTTTTTTCCCAGACAGGCAGCTGATTATGGGGAAATTTGCAAAAATCCTGCTTCGTGCAAACATAAAGACAATTAGATCTAATTATGTCTATATATCTATCCATCTGATATACCTATATAGAGAGATATATTAGATCTATATCTATATATGTAATTATAATTATCTGATTATATTGTGGTGAATGGAGTTAAATCCAGTTGGCATCCAGTCACAAGTGGTGTCCCCAGGGCTCAGTATTGGGGCCAATTCTCTTTAGTATGTTTATCAATGGTCTGGACAAGGGGTTCAAGTGCCCCCTCAGTAAGTTTGCAGATGACACCAAGTTGGGTGGCAGTGTCCACCTGCTTGAGGGTAGGAAGGCTCTACAGAGGGATGTGGACAGGCTGGATCGATGGGCAATTGTGTGAGATTCAACAAGGCCAAGTGCTGGGTTCTGCACTTGCATCAAAACAACCCCGTGCAGCGCTATGGGCTTGGGGCAGAGTGGCTGGAAAGCTGCCTGGTGGAAAAGGACCTGGGGGTGGGGGTGCTGGTCGACAGTCACCTGAATACAATCCAGCAGCGTGCCCAGGTGGCCAAGAAAGCCAACATCATCCTGGCTTGTATAAGGAATAGCGTGGTCAGCAGGACAAGGAAAGTGATCGTCCCCCTGTACTCAGCACTGGTGAGGCCCCACCTCAAATGCTATGTTCAGTTTTGGGCCCCTCACTACAAGAAAGACATTGAGGTGCTGGAGCTTGTCCAAAGAAAGGCAACGAAGCTGGTGAAGGGTCTAGGGCACAAATCCTCTGAGGTGCATCTGAGGGAACAAGGATTGTTTAGTCTGGAGAAAAGGAGGCTGAGGGGAGACATTATCACTCTCCACAGCTACCTGAAAGGAGAGTGTAGCAAGGTGGAGGTCGGTCTCTTCTCCCAAGTAACAAGTGATAGGACGAGAGGAAATAGCCTCAAGTTGCTCCAGGGGAGATTTAGGAAAAATTTCTTCACTGAAAGGGTTATCAAACATTGGAACAGGCTGCTCAGGGAAGTGGTGGGATCACCATCCCTGAAAGTATTTAAAAGATGGGTAGACGTGGTGCTGAGGGACATGGTTTAGTGGTGGTTTTGGCAGTGTTAGGTTGATGGTTGGACTCAATGATCTTAAAGGTCCCTTCCAACTTAGACAATTCTATGATTCTATGATTCTATGATCTGGGTGACAGTAGGTACACCATACAATACCCAGAAAGGGAAGGTGTTCTGCCTGAGGGTCACCTGGTGCTGCCCAGTGAAGCACTGACTGGTGGTCCTGTGCCAGATGAACCAGCACCGATGGGCTGCATCTATTATGCCCATCCTGAAGTTGTGTAAAATTCACCTCTGGCTCACTACTAGGCTGCCTTTCACTTTTCTGCTGCTGGAGTGGGAGCTGTATCGGCTTTGATAAAAAGCAAGCCATAGGTCCGTGGTCTCTCCTCAAACAACTCCCACCCCAGAAAATGCCCCATCACCTCTGTGTTTCATCCTGCTCCTCCAAAATCCCCCTCCTTATGCAGTCCCTGAGGGGACAAGCCAACTAAGGGTTGAGGGGTGAAATCGAAATTTCCACCCCTCCCCACACATGCTCTTCTCTGCCCGTTTGTGTCCCTAACACTCACGCTCAGGACCCCACAGGGCAGTGGAGCTGTTGTGTCCTTGGAGCACGGAGCCATTTTAGGGCACTGAGCAAGGTAGGTCCTGCCTTTGGTCAAAACAGAAAATGAGTGGGCGTTGGACCATCCCTGGTAAAAATGTAAAAGGAGAAAACATAGATGTGTAGGTGAAATTCAAGTCCATAATTCCTAAGACTGGGAGTCCTAAGAGGTTCTTCCCACAAAAACCTAAATTCACTACATGTCAGGGGAGAGGGTTTTTTTAAATACAAGTCTCAGGTATTCTGTTATTGAAACCTTTAGGTTGCAAAGGAGATCTCCACTGCATGTGGTGCAGTTTCATATCCATTAGGGTCCAGCAGAATCCTGAATATTTGAGGGCATGTGAAATTATCATAAAGTGGCTTTCATATGCCATTACACCTGTTTTTCTGGATGCATCTCTTCATCATGGAAATGTTCCTAATGTCATTTATGTTACAGCCCAGTGAGGGGTCATTTTTATGCTTTATATTCTTCTCCTGAGCAGTACTTTTCAAACCAGCACTTATTAGAGCAGAGAAGGGAAGAAAGCAGGGCCTTGTACACAGAGTATACACAGTATTAATGAAACTGCTTACCTAGACAGAGAGAGAAATTGTCACAAGACTTACAAGTGGTTAGTTGAATTTAGTGCTATGTCTTTAATAGCAGGCTATGCTAGGTGGACTAAGAAAGAGGTATAAAAAAACCTGAGGTGTGACAATATGTTTTCCTCTAGCTGAATCACTGAATGATCTCTGAATAAAACTGAGGTTTTATTCTTTACTTTATTGTATAAAATTATTTTAGTAAGCGAACACTAGCATAAACCAACAAGTAGAAAAAGGCAAAAAACCTCATTATTTTACATACCCTCTTCTTAGCATAAAAAACAGCCACTTGAGATCCACAGAAGAAAAAAATGTTCTTTTCAGGGCACACATGCTGATTGCCTGGGGTGCTGTGGCTTTTGCTTTTGTGCTTTCAGTACAGCTTTTCTGATGACATTTACTTCCACACTCTAGGTGAGGATAGTCCAAAAAATCCAGGGACCCAAGGTATGACAAGATGAGTTGGTATTACCGCTACTGACAAGCCATAGGGATTCAGCAGTGGTCCCAGTCTGGACACTGGAAATCTGGGCTTCACCAGCTGAGCCGTTTTGGTGAGGTGAGAGCTGTGTAAAACTTCCTCTCGTGTGATAGCACAGATTTGATAAATTTCTGTGGCTCTTTCCTTACAACTGACCAAAAGCCTACACAGGGGAGGGGAAGAAGGCAGAATAGAAATATTTGTCTTCCAGCTGAGCCCCCAAAAATCATGAATCAGCTCCCTTTTCCCTCTTTCTCCATTCACTATGTAGGATTAAACGCCAAGGTATTTTACCAAGTAGAAGGCCAGGTCTTTTTACAAGTCTCTCCTGCCTGAACATCTAGGAATGTATTTCATAGTTTCCTTCACATGCAGCTAGAGATATCCTTGCTGAGAAAGGAAGATGAAACGACTAATTGACTGGCAATGTTCTTCTCACAATTTTCATAAGTCCACGTGAATGTAGATGCTGGTGCTACCTGGGCAATGGTGGCCCAACCAAAGTGAACGGGAGGAGGACAAAGATGGGGGAAAGGGGCAGGTAAGGGACTGATACCTGTTGCTGTCCCTCAGACCTGACAGTAGCTCATTTCGCCTTTAGTCTCATTTCATCTTCAATACTTGCTGACTATCTTTCAATGAAATGTCCCCCCTTTGAGTTTAGACAGTCAAAAAACATGTGCTCTCTGAAAATCACAGGACATAATGGTGTCTTAGAAAAATTTTTTACCTCTCTGTGAGCTCCAGTGGGGTTTTGCTCACAAGGTTTCCCTGGCCAGCACAGCTCTTGGTCAGAGACGGGCTGTGTGTTGCATTAAAACTCAGAGGACCTTTGCCAGCCCCCACCACAGTCTTCACCCTGAATTGCAAAAACCTGCTAGAAACCTGCATTAATCACAATTATCTGTGTACCTTTCCAACACCTGCTGCCTGAAATTTGTAATTCCCACAGGGAGACCAAGCCAAAATCTTGCTAACATGGTAAGGCAGCCACCTTATGTTGATTCAGTACAAAAAGGAGCTGATTCTTTGCTACCTCTGGCAACCATCACAACTCAGTGTTCACCTTATTAAACCACTTCCCGCCATAGTGAAAAGGGGCAAACACGGTCCCTAATTACTGCTTAATATAGCACACAGATCTCCATTCACCCAAGATCTATGGTAAAATCTTCTACAACCACTTTTTAAAAAAAAACTCTATCAATTAATTAATTTCTGATATTTCCAAAATAAATTTTTTCAATCTGATTTAGCTTTGCCTCACATTATCTAAATAGATCAATTAATGGGAACTGTCATTACACTGCAAGTTTGACAGGGAGATGTCTGAGCAGAGCTCTCAAAGGAGGGGCACAACTGGGGGGTCATAGTACTGGGGAAAACCCCATCCTATTGCATTGTATGTGGAGTAAGGTACTTCAAGTTTAAAGAACATGGCTTTAGCATAATGTATTGGCTTTGCATGGCAAGGTTTTAGTAGTGGGGGGACTACAGGGGTGGCTTCTGTGAGAAGCTGCCAGAAGCTTCCCCCATGTCCAATAGAGCCAATGCCAGCTGACTCCAAGACAGATCCACCGCTGGCCAAGGCCAAGCCCATCAGCGACAGCAGTAGCACCTCTGGGATAACATATCTAAGAAGGGGTAAAAAAATGTGTGCAGCAGCAATCAGGAGAGAGGACTGAGAACAACAACTCTGCAGGCACCAAGATCAGTGAAGAAGGAGGGGAAAGACGTACTCCAGGTGGTAGAGCAGAGATTTCCCTGTGGCCCATACTGAAGACCGCAGGCTGTCCCCCTGTGGACCATGGAGGTCCATGGTGGAGCAAATATCTACCTGCAGCCCATGAAGGATCCCACCCCAGCAGAGCAGATGGATACCCAAGGGAGTCTGTGACCCCATGACGAGCACATGCTGGAGCAGGGTCCCAGCAGTACCAATGGATCTGTGGAGAGAGGAGCCCACACTGGAGCAGGTTTGCTGGCAGGATTTGTGACCCTGTGGGGGACCCACACCGGAGCAGTCTGTTCCTAAAGGATTGCATCCCATGGAAGGACTCACATTGGAGAACTTCGTGAAGGACTGGCTCCTGTGGGAGGGACCTCACGCTGGAGCAGGAGAAGACTGTGAGGAGTTCTCCCCCTGAGGAGGAAGGAGCAGCAGAGAAGACACGTCATGAACTGACCACAACCCCCATTCCCCCTGCGCTGCTCTGAGTGGGAGGGAGGTACAGAAATCAGGAGCGAGATTGGGTCCAGCAAGAAGGGGAGGTGGAGGGAAGGTATTTTAAGATTTAGGTTTTATTTCTCATTACTGTACTTTGATTGGACTGGTGATAAATTAAATTAATTTTCCACAAGTCGAGTCTGTTTTGCCAGTGACAGTAATTGCTGAAAGAACTCCCTGTCCTTATCTCAACTCAAGAGCCTCTCATTCTATTTTCCCTCCCTGTGCAGCCAAGGAGGGAAGTGATAGAGCAGCTTTCGTGGGCAGCTGGTGTCCAGCCAGGGTCAACCCGCCACATGTACAAACCTGAGTGGCCGGCAAAATCACATGATCAACCCTTCTTACTTCCAGGTAACGTTAAAAGAGGTTTAAAAGTGCCATAGAAATACACATTTTCCATATAAAACCTGCTTGCTTTCTTAGCAACCGTGCGATGATGAACAGGGAAGGCAGAGGGCTGGGCAAATGCAATGCCTGTAGCCAGCCTTGCTTGGGTAATAGCTACCCAGCTGGTGAAGAAATGAGAAACATCAATCTAAGGTACCTTAACTACATTTTAAAGCAGAAATATATACCTGCAGACCCTCAGGTATGCTTCAAGAGGAAGGGCTCATATTTTTGCACATTCGGTTGTTCTGCTGTAGGGTAACAGATATTTTTCTGTGACTTGGCCTGGGGACAGCCAATGCCCCTTCAAAAAGCTTTGAAGTTTGGGGTAGGTTCCCTATCCAATGACATAGAGGAAAAAAAGAGTGTTAACAGTCTAAGGGGAGAAGGAGGGTGACACGAAGAGAAGTGACATTAACTGAGTGCCTGGAGTGACGCCTGGCCAGGGAGAAACACACTTAAGAAAATTTAAATGTAACAGCACATTGTCTCAGCCCATTTCCTTGACAGAACATAAGGCTGAACCTCCTTATTGTTGCAGGTGGGTTGTTTTTCTTTTAAAGAACCTGGTAAAACAGAACTGATAAATGGAATGAGAAACGATTTCTTCCCACTTAAATGCAGCTCATTATTAATATCTAGGTCTGACTCATGGTACAGGAAATATATTTTAGTCCTCACAGGCTACTGTGACAGTCACCACGAGTGCTGAAGCACAGGCACTCTGATGTATGCCGAGCTGCGGCGGACCCAGGTACCACTATTTGCCTGTGGAGAAATGTAAAACATACTTGTGGCTAAGACAGATAAGGCAGCCAATTTAAGATGCGCTTTTAAGCAGTTCTAAATGCAATTGATCCTTTAAAAGCAGATTTAAGTTACGGTCCTGGTACAGCAATGCAAAGTTTCATGTCAAAAGTCCGTAATTTTCTGCCATTTCTGATTGCTGATTTGAAAGCAGCAAACAACCCAGGTCAAAGTTAAAATGTTTCAAATTCAAATGCTTTAAAAGCAAGTTAATATTTCTGATTGATCGGACTATTTAACTTTGACTCTTCCTGCTTAGGAAAAGGTGACCATTCAAAAAAGTGTCCAAGCCTTTGAACCATTAATATTCAATTAATAAAGTTTATTTACTGGTTCAGATAACTTAATTAGAATTCACCTTCAGGTTTTATAGTGCGGTGAAATAAGTATCGGAACAATTGTTTAAAAATAAAAATCTGTGCCATTACTGATGGAACAGGATTTGTAAAAGACTGTATGGAAAGACAGTATTTCCAGTTGACTTCAGTAGGGAAGATAGCTGAACCAGAATCAGAATCAGAAACATGGTAGAGTGAATGAACAGATAAATTCAAGAAAATCACCCCTGGCAATGAGGATACTTTGCATCATAAATGCAGAATAATATCAATTTGCAGTCCTTCTTTTTTTCCATATAAAAGAAAGTGAACCAAGAACACAACCTACAAAGGCGTTTTTTAAAGGAAAAGAAGCTTAAAAATGGCACACAGGAACTTGTGGAAAGACAAATACGAAAGACCTCTTAAGGAGCCAGTCACCTACATAGCACAGAGTGTCCCAAGCCCTCATTCTTAGTTGATATAAACATATTTCTTTGACAAAGAGTTTCACACCCTTGTACCTCTGGGAGATGCTGCTGATTTACAGCCTTACTGGGAAAGCCATCGTGGGCAGGCTGTTATAGCCATGTTCAGTATTAGTCACCGTCAGCCACTTCCGCAAGGACATCTCATGGCTCTCTTGCTCCCATCAGTTCCACTTTTTTGAAGGTGCGATGCCTCCAGCCATATTTCCAGAGGTGTTTAGACACCCTGAGACTCATATCCAGTGGGCAGAGGCACTGACGGCATCAGGAGCCCACAGGCTGGGACCCTCTCTCCAGTGCACAGGAAAATAAGGTTAGCAAAGAAGTGTGAAATCTTCTGAGCTGGCCACCAGTCTCTGTGTGAGAGTCTGTAACATGGATCCTAAATCCACAAAGCTTATTGTGGATTTAGGTGCAACTGTATGGCTCAAGGTGGCCTGTGGGATTTTACCATGCATTTAAGCAGCTGTGGGTCGTGAGGAATTAGGCAACGGGCTGCTTTAAAAAATCCCACAGGTCATCCATCTGCATGTCTAGGCACTTAAATATGTTTGATGATCTGGTCCGGGTTTTCTTGTGGAAGCCCACGGTAATTCAGGGGTTTTGCTATTCTTGTCCTCGTTATCTGTCCTGGCTGCTGGCCCCATACAGAGCTCCAGGTAGAGATGCCACCTGCAACCCCTGCTCTTCTTCCCCATTACCCTTATGAAGAGCATTTCATGTGCACAGCAGAGCATCTGACAAATCACGGACAAGGAATAAGTCTGCTGTCACCCACTGCAGACTAACCTGTCTAATATGCAGGTCCAACTCTGCCTTAGCCCAAACTCTAAAAATGGCCCTAGTTCTAAACAACCAGAAATAATAATCTCAGGAGAAAAACAATCGCACACAACAGTTATCTCCAGCCAGTTTCTCCAATTCAGAGTATACCCAGCTACTTGAACAGTCTGGTAGTGGTACTCTCTGCAATCAGCATCGATAGCCTGGCCCCAGGTGAGTGGTGGGGCTCACCCTTTGTCTTCAGGACTGGCTTGGCCTGGGGTATATTTAAAATCTTGAACTTAGTTGGAGTTTAGTGGGAGTTCATGGTCTGCAGCCAGTGCAAGACTGGGGCTGGGTGTCCATCGCGGGCAGGCGGGAGCTGCTTGTAGGTCTAGGCTAAATATAGCTTGGAAGGTCTCTGAGCCTGGCAAAGACCTGGTCATTAGAGAAAAGCAAACAGCTTAGATGAGGAAAAGCTTAGCAAACACACATATTAACTGGAAACAAGATAACATTGCACTACCTGTTTTATAGCACATTCTTAATTGCTGTAATCAAAGAGTCTATAAGGACAAGCCTGCAGGTGCAGTAGGACCACTATAACCTACTTACCATATTTATTTATGAGCCCGAGTTTCCTCCCGCTTTCTTTCTTTGCATGTGGATGGAATATCTCTGTAGTCTAGGCTTGTTTTTTTATTATGGTCCTACAGGCTGGAGCACAATGAGCCCCATATCTGGAGTCTCCAGGTGCTGCTGCAATACGGATAAATAAATGACTGATAACCATACAGCCAGATAAATAAAATACACTGGCCTGATATGAGTTGCTGCATTAGTTAGGCAATTTCCACTCAGTAGCAATTTCTCACTCAGGGTATTAACGCACCAAAACAAAGCGAAAGGATTTTTTACATTCTCATGACTGTGTGTGTTGAATTACTCCTCGATAATTTTTAACAGGAAACCATTACTAAATATTAAAATTAAGCAGACAGATCTGACATAATTTCAAATTGTGATATGATAATCCAGAATTTGTGAATTATTGATTGGAAGCTAGAGACTGATATATAACCTGGGTTTCTTGAGAAGTCTTCCAGCCTCATAAGCTGTCCCTAAGTGGCAGATTTTGAATTTAGTTTTCTGAGTTCACTGACATCTATATGGAAACTCTTTTTCTTTGGTTTGAATCCGTCTACTTGGTTCACACACAAGACATCCCAGCTGCTGTGTAACTGCCATAGCTTTGGTTTGCTTTTGAGATCCGCCTGGTTTCTACAGCAGCACGGAGACTGATACAAACCATTTGCTTTTTGCAGATGCAGATCATATCTCTTCTAAGGGGTGTGCAATCCCATGGGAAACACAGAGCAATGGTCAGTTCACCTTAAAAATCCCCCTCCCACACGTGCTGAGTGCCGCTGGGCACCTCACCCTAAGCGCCAGGGTGAGGGGCCAGCAGAGCATGGGAAGGTGGCACAAACCACTATGGAAAACACTTGATGCTGCTGCTGGAACTTGGTATCTACTTGACAGCTACCAGGTAAATTCCACCTCATCGCAACACGATGCAATGGTTTTAGGCAGCGCTGCCCACCATGAAGCAGTGCTTGGAGCTCTGCAGTGGGACCCTTGCCACCCTCCTCGTCCCCATGCCGAAGAGCCAGCTGCCTGCCTGAGGCGACCAGTGCTGCTATATCCAGGGTCCGGTTTGGGACCAGGACACCTATCAAAATCACTTCTACCTTGGTTGCCACCTCAATGTCCCCAGCACATCCCCCCACCTCCCAAATCCGCTGTGCCCATGTCCTCTCCAGCTCTACACCACCAGCACCTCCCTGCTTCCCTATCTTCCATCAGGTGACAGTGGACGCTGCAGTGGGGATGTCTTCTCCCAGCTCAGTCTTGATCCTCCATGTTTGGGATGGTCTGGCAGAGCAAAGCTGCTCTGTTGCAGAAGGTAGTCCATGCCCTCTTCATGCCACCAGAGTGGGGTTTCCACCTCTCAGATGACAAGTGAGGAAAATACAGCTCAATGAGCACCCTTTTCACCTTCATCAGGGAAGGGGGACAGCAGCCAGCCAGCAGGAGGGCAGGGGGCAGCCACATCATGCCAGTTTGGTCCAACACCAGTCAGAGCGGGAATGTTTCACTCCACAGCTAGGGAGAAGGGAAATAGCCATCCGAGGAGGACTGGGGAATTTGTGTATTTCAGCACAGAAGATTTTCAGAGCTGAAAGCATTGCAGTGGGCTGGGTTTCTAGGGATGGAGAGGGAAAAAGACACAGACAATTTCAACTCCTAGAAGAGAAGATACACAGGATCATCTGGATCCCCTCTTTGGTTGAATCAAAAGTTAGACATAACTGAGACATATATTACAGAAATTGCCAAAGGTATAGGTAGACTGTCTTATAAATGTTTTACACCTATGTACATTCCTCATGATTTCAAACCTGCAATAAATAAAGGAGAAAATACTATCACCTATTTTTATGGTTCTCACTTCTTATTGTTTTTCCTGGTGCTCCCCCAGATTCTGACATAAATTTCAGCCTTTGATTTAGAAACAAGGCTCTGTTTCTCATGGTTAGAGAGAAAAAGATGAAAAGGTTAACCCTAAAGTCAAAATGCAGACACCACGTCAAACAAATCCAGTGTTTATCTTCATTTCACAACTCATTTTTTAAGTCTATCCTGTGATTTGGAGAGCTGATCCAACATTTTCAATGTCCTGGCCTGTCAAGAGTGTTATACAAAGTACACAAGGAAGGTAAGCCCTAAGCACACTGGAATTCTACGGCAACATCGTGTCTGCCACAGAGAACACGGGAAGATTTTAGAAAGAAAATCATAGCACGGTGTGTATAGATAAATATTGTGTGAGTGCTTTGCCTTTCCTCTGTCGCTGACAGCTCATTAGGTAATAAACCTGGCTTTTTTTAGATTTTTCTAGCTTTTCTATACAGATGGGTGTTCTTGAAGCTCAAGAACGCTCAGGTAATCAACTGGAACAGCTCAGCATGAGCAATTAGCATGCACTAATTCTTCTTTAACTCTTTCTTTCTCCAGTAAGGCACATATTACATTACATGGCAGTGCTACGCAACAGTTTAGTTTATCGTCTACTTGATTTTATCATTTATGTCGTCAGTAATATATAGATACCAGGAATTACCAGGATTTATAGATATTATATAGCAGATACCTCACTAATTTCCAATTTTCATTTTAATAATTACTCAAAGCAGAACTTTACGTGGACTCTAATCCAGCAGGTCCCAGCCTGCGGTTGAGGGACTCCTGCTAGCCCCACTAAGCTGTGGCCATCCTGGAGTCACTTCGGCATGGAGAACATCGTCACTTACTACCTTGGCTCACAATGGCTTATCCCGGGGGCCCCAAAAATATTTTTCAATACTAGAATACTCTTAATCCTCACAATTTCATGTGTAGCACTGTGAAACCCATCACCAAGCCTGGAAGTGAAAGTCTGGCTGCTGAAAGCAAAATTTGCCCATTCCCATGACCCCCAAGTGTTTCATGAAAAGGAAAAATACATTATGCTTTACTGAAGACAGTGTGACCACAAAAGCTGGCCAGCTCTGGTAACCTGGTAACGTTTTGTGAACACACCCAGCGTGCATTTATAGAAATCTGGAACTTACTTGCGCTGAGGCGTCTCTCCTGGGAACATGAGCCATGCAGAAACATTTGGAAAGCGAGAAGGAGACGTAAATACACGAAACCTTCACGCTAATTCTTTTCTGATTTGGAACTTTTTATGTGCTTTATTACCCAGTGTTTAGTCACAGTGTCTAAATAGAAGAAGTTGTGCCTAAATATCAAGAGCCAAAGATCAGCATTTGTGTCATGCACAGTGTGGATCCTGACCATACTGCAAGATACATATCTGTGAATTAAAACCACTCAAGAACAAGAGTAAGGTGCTGCCATTATATAATGTTTCTTTGAAAAAAAAAAATTTTTGAGAGTTTCTTCAGAGGTCTTTGTTTTTAAGTCGCTCATTAGGCTAGCAATAAAATAAAATAAAATAAAATAAAATAAAATAAAATAAAATAAAACAAAACAAAACCTGAAAACAGTTCCCCTTGTCCCTGTTCCAGGTACCTTCTTGTGGCAGAAACAGAAACCATGAATGACTCCAAATGAGAGAGGCTCAGAGTGCAGGCACCCAAATAGTTGTGATTTATCAGTGTGCTCCTTTACAAGCCCTTAGGCAATATTAGACATCTCTTTTCTGCACAAATAGCTGTAGATTTGTCTTGGTTTGTGAGTTACTTTTGATACTATTTTCTGCTGCTTTGCAAATCGCCAAAACAAAGATGTTGCATCTGTTCCATTTAAAACTCGTAACTCAGGCTTACAGTCAAGCTTCAGACCAGTTTGGAGGAGTTAGCAGAATTAAGCAGTGACTTATTCCTTTGTATTTTGAAAATGCTATTCATTCTAATACATTAGACAATGTAAGTACTAACTAAGTTTTTAGTATGGTCATTCTGAAAAATCACCTCTCAGAACACTATTTTCCTAAATTATGTAGTCTGTGATAAAGACTTTTGCATAAATCAAGCAGCTGAGATGAGTTTGAGGCTGCAATAAATGATGCTTTTATCTTACTTTATACACTAATTACTGCAATAACTGTGATGCTATTGTCCATACTACTTTAGACTGCAGGGAGCTTATAATTCAGTTTTAATAGTTTAAAACAACTCTTCACTATACCAATGACAGGGTTGCTTGTTTTCATTTAGTATGTTATATTTTGGAATGCACAAATAATTTATTTAAATAAAGGTATATACAAATATGATGAAGGAAAAACTCTACAGAATTCAGTACAATGGCTGCATGCACTGGGAATGACGCTTCATAGGCGCGGAGTATGAACTGAAAGTTAGTAAAAGTTTTGATGGTGTGCTGAAAATCCCATCACCACATCGAAGGGTCTTCAAACCTGCAATAATAAAAAAAAACATTAAACGCATTTTAAAGCCCCTTCTGAAAAATTCAAAATTAGAACTACCTACCATTTTTATTTTAATAATAGCAGCAATAAGGAATTCATACACATATTTGCAGTTGAAGATTGTATGTGCAACTCCTATACAAAGCAGAGGCATCCTGGTTGGCCAAATGTCTATGCTTTGGTACCAGAACTTGACACTCCATACTGCTGCCCAGATGGCAGTGGTTTTTACACCAATGAGACTCACCGCAAAGCTGCTTTATGCCATTAAGTAGCACTTCATGAAATTGAGGTACAAAACATTATGTTGAAATACAAATAGAGATATTTTTCGCTCTTACTCAGGAGTAAACAATTTCCAATGAGAATTCACTGAGCCAAAAAAAACCCCAACCAAAACCTAAACAAAAAACCCCACATGTCATGCTGTTGGCACCTTCAAACAAAACTGAAGTCCACAGCCACCATTCTAAAATATTATCGTCTTATTCCACTGCTCAATATCAAACATTTGAAATAGATGTTGAAAGGTATGCTGAGGGCAGGATTTGATCTAAAGGTCCTCTGCTTGCAGATACCTGTTCAGTCTACACAGAAAGAAAATCATCAAGCAGGAGAACATGGAGAGAGACCAGAGGAAATGCATTTGCTGTAAATTTTGCCACCTAAAAGTTGGGCGTCTAGTCTTGATTAAACATCTAGTCTGCCTCCACAGCCACTGGAGAGACACTGGGACCTTGTCACTGGGACCTGCTCATTTTAGGATAGAAGGCTCCTTTTGGAGATACCCATCCTTCTGAGTGCAAAGGCAGCCTACACAGCTACTTTGCACTAGATACTTAACTCGTAGAGGCAGTAGTAGGGGAGACGCATCCTGTCATTAAGTTTTAAAGTTTTTCTCATGACTTCACGGGATCGACAAGACCAGAAGGATGCTACCTCACATGTTTTTGTCATAAGAACTTATTTTTAATCAGGTCAAGGCACCTCCTTTTCCTACTCCTTAACTTCCTATTTTTTAACTGGTTTCTCTGAGAATCTCTCTAAACCTTCTTCATATGGACATACACCTAAACTGGAAAATACTTTGGGGCATAAATCAGCAAAAGTGAAATGCCAAGCTGAATGCAGTTAAGCTGTTTCCTAGTACTTCTATGTTTAGTTACAAAGTTCAGTTCCTGGGAACTCAAGAAATATGTCTCTGTCACTGACTCACTGAGTGCAAACTACATCTGCCCCAAAACTGGCTGCATGTAACTATTTCCAAAACATATACTTCATTAATTTAAGTTCAGAATAATACTGGCCTGCCTTTAATTCATTCAGCCTGGCTTCCTCGAGGAGGAAGGCTTAGGCAGCCATGCTGTGCCTGGGCATATTAGCGGTCCTCCCCTGCATGGCTCCCCTAACTTCCTCACCAGCTTTCAAACCCCCCGGACAATTTCAACCAAGTCAGAGAGAGGTACGGATGTCTCAGAGATATTAAGTTCCTGATGTGCCATGAAACACAGGACTGGGTAGAACGAAGATTTAATTATGTCCTCCACATGGAGAAAAAGCTGGAGTGGGGCTCAGAATCCATACAGGATTTTATCCTAGAAAACATATCCGTAGGAAACTAGACATCATTGTTCCCAGTACTCACATAATTGTCATCAATGAATGACAAATAGCATACTCAGTGTAAAGTGCTGTTACAGGGGGTATGAAATAAAAATCTGTTTCTCATCAATTCTTAATCTTAAATGCAGACTAGTTTGTTATTTTGCTCATGAGTTTTTGCTCCCTGGTGTGTTATAAATAGCATTATTGAAACAATAATAATAACCATAAAGTTTTGTTATGAAGGGGTGAAAATTACAGAGAGTATTAGACTTTGTACTACCCTGTGTGTTGCCTCAAATTCATGGCAGCGGAAATTTCCCATTATGCGAGGGCTCTGCCTTGTCATTACCAAACACAAAATAGCCTAATACGTTTCACTGCACTCCATGCAGCTTTTTACATAAGCATCTGCAGAGAAAACTGCATCCCCACAGCTGTGGTTAGTCATCAAACCACAAGTCAATGGTCTCCCTACGCGCAGAACCGCAAGTCTCATGGACAACCTCCCTTGATGGCAGGAGGAATTTTGGTCACTTTTCAGTGACAAGACCACGCCTTAAGTTCAGTGCTACAGACTCTCATGCTTAAGTACTTAACTAGTCTAATTGAGCCTTTGCACAGCTGATGAAAGTGCAGAGCATTTGCTTGTAGACTCCTGAGATGACTACTGCATAAAACGTTCGTTTCTGCAGTAGAAGTGTTATCGGCGAACTTGAGGCTATCAGTAAAGGCTTAAACTGAGCTCATTCATGCTTGATTGCGAGCAAAATAAAAATGAATATTTTCTTTCATGAGCCCAAACTCCCCCTGCATCTTACTTTTTCAACAAACTTACTTTTCAGCTGTTTAAATTGTAGTCACTACTACAGTATCTTACATTATAGCTACAGTGTCATTACCTAACTAGATAAACACAGTATGCGCATTTGAAGTCCCACTGTAGCTTGAAACACCACTGTTATTTTAAACCAAGTGCAAATGGTTAATATAAAGGCCTTTTTTTCCCTTTGTAAAATATTAGGTACAAAATCAATGTGAAATATTGTATTTTAAAGATCAGTTATAGCCATGCATTTGTGTACAAGTTAACATATGTGCATATTTACCAGTCACACATCTTTAGAGGAAAAATTCTGAGTAGCAAATGAGTAGAAATATGCCATTTTGGGGGCTTTAATCCCTAAGTGAATCATCATCAGGCATCAGCATGCAATTCTGTGTAATAAAGCCCAGTATGGGGCAAGCGTTGTGGGAATGCTTCCCTTCCTTCAAACAGCAGGTATGGCCTGCTCCCAAAATCAGGGAACGAGGAAACTGGACTGTATTATATCTGGTAAAGCATTTCTTGCATTCATAGATGGTGCCAGCTCTTAACAAAAAAAGGAATTAAAAATGTTTTTTTTAAGGACATGTTTATCCAGCTGTTGGTGGCATATGCTTTCTCCCTGTGAAACACATTTATTGATAACAAATGAAACAGTGAAATCTAAATGAGAAGTGAAAGCCACCATGAAACTTCTTCATACATACCTGGATCTAGGAATATTTTCTGTGCTTTCCCTCAACAAGAGGTCTGAGATCAGTGTCTCTGGGCTTGATCTCTTTCCATATCTAAGGCAGGAGAAGAAAAGTACGTTTTTGTATATGTCAGTTCTTAAAAATGAGGACTAAGCACAAAACTATTAGACTTTTTTTTCAGAAAAATATGAATAGAGCAGACATAAGGACAACTTTCCAGCAAGTATTTTAACTTAACTTGACTTAGCCATGTGAGAAAATGTTCACTCTTTAGTACTTTTTTGGATTTTTTTTCCCTACTCATGTTACATGATAATATTGAGAAACTCTGAATATTTCTCAGTTCTATGGCTGTTCCTGAATATTCTAAGACCTTGCACCTTACTGATGTGAGCATGGAGGAAGGCGAAGGAAGCTGGGCATGAGGTGACCCCCAAGTATGTCATTCCTGCCTACAAACCCAGTTCCAACATCTCATTAACTTACACACTGTTTTAGATGCTACTGTATTGTAAATGAAGAGTCATTTTTATTTATTAAGTGAATGGAAAACTCACTCAGATATGTCATTTTATCCAAGGAACTGGCCAAGATTTTTTAAGATAGTTGGTATATTTGGGGCTGCCCAACACATGGCAGATTAGGTCGTAAAAACTGAGCTGCCCCAAGGCAATGGGAGAGAAAACTTTCTGAATCAGAGTTCTTCTTCAGTTAAATGAGGTATCACCAACTACCTTTGTCCTTTGTTTACACAGCAGCGGTCTTTCTATTGCTTTTTTTTAAAATCCTGGATACTATACATTGCTCAATAGTTAAAAGTACTGCAACTCCTGGTTCTTGGGAAGGAATTTGCTTTCTTTTCCTGAGAAAACAGAAGCAACAATGAGCAGCCAGCTTGACAGACACTTCATCTCTACAAGGATTCATTAGCCTAAGTGTGATAACTATAAGCAAACACTCCCTTGGTTGGAAAGAATTAAGACCGTGGTTTGTAACTTGTGTATATAATAAGTCTGAATCACAAAGTACATTAACAGATAACAGCTTTGTGAATGCTGGACTTATATTTTATCCATTGCTGTCAATGTGGTTCTCCAATGCTTTGATCTAAACTTGGGGGGTGGGGGGAGGAAACAAAAAAACCTTCGCAAACTGTACTTAAAAAGCTGCAAGTTTTACCTGTTGATGGCTGAAAAGTGAAAACGTATCTCACTTTCTAATTATTTTATTCAACTTTTTGTATTTTTACATCGCCTTAATCATATTAGTATATTGCCTGTGCTCCAGAAAGACAAAGCATTGGTTTAAAGAAAATTTCTTAATCTAAACAGAACGAAAGCAGGTCTCTGAA
Source organism: Chionis minor (assembly GCA_013398295.1). Lineage (NCBI taxonomy): Eukaryota > Metazoa > Chordata > Aves > Charadriiformes > Chionidae > Chionis > Chionis minor. Next base: position 708,711 of record VZSF01002822.1, read on the forward strand.
AAGAACCAGTCAGACACAGTAAAACACTATTACAATAATGCAATCAAGCATGATGCTGAATCAAATACCTTGCACTCCATCACCACAAAGGGATTTCTTTCTTTCTAGTTCCCTACTCCCATTAATATGGATGTGACCTGGACTTCAACTGAGGGGGAATCTAATTTGCTGTTGTTTTAAAGAAATCAATTTAACAAATCAGCAACTTGCTTCAACAGCTTACACTTGGGCAAAACTCCCACTCAGAAAGTTTTGTCTGAATAAGAAATGGATAGTAACCCTCTGGAGTGCAGAGATTCACTCAAACCAAAGACGACTGTGCTGGAGAGATACCTTTTATAAGAGTCCCTTCAGCGCCTTGGCTAGACCAGTGCTACATCCTGTGCTGGATGGACCCACCATGTCCTCATACAGCAAAGCTGCACATGAGGCAATTGCTGACTGTGACCAACTGGGTTGGCCAAGGAACAGCCGCTCTTCCTATGTCAGATGCCTAAGCCTCCTGTCTGCCCCCTAATTTTGCCACTGAGAAACAATCATGCTACAGCCCTAATAAAAAGAGCCCATGGTCAAAGTCAATGTCTTCTGACTGGAGCAAATAATGCCTTGGGAGATCTTTACTCCAGATGCTTCATGCTTGCTCCCGGTCTACCCTGCCCAGCTCTGAGACAAAGTGAACGCAGAAAGCCAGGCCTTTATTTGCTGTTTGGGAAGCGCTTTTATCAAATATCATTGGTGTTCTAAAAGAACAAGGTTCCAAGCTTTGTGAAAACAGCTGGGCAGGTTTTACATGCAGCTTGAGACACCGAGGCCTTTTTTGGGGTGTGCTGGTGACCTGCAACTCCATCTGAAGTGAAAGGGATTGAAGATTAAATGTACTTATTCTGATTAGGGACATAGTATCTCAGACTCAGTGAAATCTCAAAGCTTGCTATGAAAACTTGGGTCTTGAGAGTCATATCCCAACAATGTCCAAGGCCGGCAACAGGAGCTGAGAGATTTCAGAATCATGTTGTGGGTCTGATTCGGAAAACTGCCAAAGAAACCCAAGTTCTCAAGATCTGCTCCCTTCCTCACTAGAAGGTGTTGACATGAAGTGGGAGCATCAGTACTGCCTGAGTCAGACACACTTCCATGTTCTCTGCCCTGCCTACAGTTCCAGCCATTTCCAGCAGGAATGGCCTTACTGTTTTGCTACAGCACAGTAGAGCCACAGATGCAAGAACAAGCTATGAGGAACAATAGGAAGAGGGATTGTTGGCAAGAGGGAGCACAGCTAGTACTAAGCAGCAGCAGGAGGAGTGATTCAAGGGAAGATGGGGTCCGAAAAAAGCCCCCTGAACAGTACAGTAGCGGGCTATGAGGCAAGGGACACAGGATGGTTTTGAGGAGAGAGGTGGGACGAATCCAAAGATACACAGACATCTTCAGGGTAGGAGTCTACATCTGTGCTGGTCACCTTAGGCTCTCTTTTAAGCCATAAAGACCTGGCATGTAAGGAGCAAGGGCTCTCGTAAGAAATGAGAAGTCTGAGACAGGCCTGGTGACCTGCACCCTACAAGTACCTGTTTCCCTCAGCTAACCTCAAAAGGCTGTAAAGCTGATGGGCACAGATGTCTAAAGCTAAGTGAGATGGATCTCACTTAGATCCATCTAAGGAGATGGAGAACGATCTCAAAGGAGACAAGGAGCAAAGCAGCCACACAGACAAGGTCTAAAGACGAGAAGAGAAAGGTGGTCTGGAAGGAAGACGTTTCATGGGAGCTGGGGTGAAGACCATGTGGGTCACAGAGGCGAATGACACTCAAATGCTTGGGTTAGGCCAGAAGCAGAAGCCACGAGGATGAGCCAAAAGATTATTCATAACCACAAAAACATGTAACAAGACCAGACATATGAGCCTGAAGAGGAAAAAAACAATGATCTACGCATCCTTTCCCAACATGCTCTTATCGCTCCGTTTCACAGTGACCAGGATGCAGGCACCAGGTCTGGCGAGAGGCCGCGCACAGCTTGCTCACACACCCCCAGGAGGAGCAGGGTGAGCCCCCAGACCCCTCCACCTCCCCCGCATTACAGGGCTCCCGAGCAGCACCAAGCACAAAAGGCAGAGGCAAAAAGCCGTAAGAAGAGAGAAGGCTTTGAGCACATCTGCTGAAACAGACTAAATGATTCAAATTCTTAGACCAGTCCAAATAATTTCAAAAGTTATTGATTCATTTTGCAAGCGGCTGTGTCAACTGCCGAAACAGGGAACCTCCAGGAGCCCAGTTAAGCTTTCCAAACGTAGGTGGCAATTGCTTTATTTCTGCACTGTTAATCCACCACACAGTGGAAACAGCACAGATTTTTTTTTTTAATTTAACCTATGTAGTCAACTTTAAAACGTGTATCATGAAGTTGTCCTTGTGGCATTTTTTTTTTCTGACAGCTTCCTTGTACTTGTAGGTCAATTCTGTTCCCTTTAAATATGAGGAGGTGGGTGGGAAATCTAGGTGAAACCTGAAGAACAACATTTTAATTCTGCATTGCTCTATCCATCAGCAACAATAACTATTTTGGTTCATTTCAATACCCAAGTTCATACAGAAGAATGAAAGCAGTCTCAGGCTCCGAGCTGTGTACTTGCACCCCAGAAATTAGAGGAAAAAAGCAACACAGTCAACATTAAAGCAAGCACAATGGGGCACACACCAGAAGTGGAGGTTGAATACAGAAGAGAGAGTTGTTTGATTGGGTTTGGGATTTGTTTGCTTGTTTGTTTGTTTGTTTTTAAATATGACCTGGTTTTGGATAGGAACTGCCTTTGAAATCCGAGATGAAAGAAACAAAAGAAGAGATGAGAGACCAGCCTGGACATCCCACCACACGCAAGGGAAAAGGGCAGCAGGGGCAGAACTCAAGGATCAGATTATTTTAGCAGTAATCTAGACAAAAAGTTATCCTAGCACAGGTTGTCACACAGAAGTGTGCCATACACCTGAACGACTTGTGAATATTGCTTTAAAAGCCCAGGATAGAAGAACTGTATTTCTATCAGCTTCTCATCTGTGTTATGCTATTAGTGCACTGGCAGACAATGTCATGGGTTTGCTGGAAAAGCTCTCAGTTACACGATAGCCTCCCTTCTAATTTAATTCTTCAGACTTCTAGAGGGACAAATGAAAGCCTAATTTTAGACCTCTCATCTGTTTTTGATACTAAAGAAAAAGATAAATATGCCAAAGCTCTTCTGGGTCACACACCATTCAGGGACCTCTGGGGAAACTTCTATTAATCACGCAATCTAAACTGGGCAGACAGTCCCGCAAAAAATTATTTTTTATAATAATTTTCACTTTTTTCAGACAGAGCCTCTACCCCTACTTTAATGAGCACAGTCATACCCAGAAAGCCAGTTTAGAGAAAAGCAGGTTTGGGTCACACTCTTTTCCCTTTCAGCTTGGGTTCTTGCTTGTGGTCTTGAGAGAGTTTTTGTTAGGACTACTGGCTTTTCCAGGACCCACAGCTGCATGAAGTAGCTGGCAACTCACAAAGCATCTGAACTACAAGTCCTCAGCAAGGCGTGAGGAGCATTTTTTGTCATCAAAAGCTACATTAGAGTTGGTGGTGGCAATAGAAGTGGGAAACTGCTCCTACTGGCCTGTCTAACTCTCTCCAGGTCCCAGGTTAGTTATGTTTTCCGTCCCTTTTGGGGGGCTGTCCCCATGCACGCTGCCCTGCGGTTCACGCTCCTGCCTGCCAGCCTGTCTGTGCCAGGGCTAGAAAGGGCTGAGCGAGGAGAGGCGGCATGGACACCCCTGCCCCTTCTGCCAACTTGGGTGGTGGAAACTCAGCTCTGGAGCCAGAGGCGATCCAGGGGCACGCGGCTGTCGCTCTCGAAAGGGAGTCTGTGCCCCACATCGTCCTCCGTGTTGGTGGGGGAGAAACCCAGGTGTGAGGGGGGCACCCTACTTTCCTCCCCTCCACCTCGCCGTGGAAAAAAGCCGCCCGAGAAGCGGGAAAGGGGGGATGGTGGCCGGGCCGCTCTGCCTACCTCTGCCTGGTGATGAGGTTGATGTAGTGCCTCAGCGCCGAGTAGTATCTGGCCATGTCCTCTGCGGGGGCGTCCTCGCCGGGGCTGTCCGGTTTGGAGGGGTACGCCTCTGCCAGCGTCCCCAGGCAGACCAGCAGCGACAGGGCGAAAGTCAGCACCGACACCCACAGCCTCACGGTGCCCTGCATCTGCACGGTGGGGTGGGACGGGGGAGAGCCGCCATCAGCACCTGCCCCGACGGCGGCACCAGCGCCGCCGCTCCAGCGCGCCCCGGCCCGGGCCGCCCCGCGCCCCCCGTCCCCGTGTCAGTCCCCGTCCCCATCCCCGTCCCCGC